>JARHVA010000534.1:482500-555000 GCA_037957365.1 Torreya grandis | reverse complement strand
CTTTAACCTAATTGTGATTGTATAATGTGATTTGAGGATAAATTGGATTTGATTTCATAATAGATTGAGCCAACTATCAAATGGTGTAATCAATGACATGATTTTTAAAAATTTGAGCCACAATAACCTATTTTTAATTTATAATATGTGATTTGAAGTGAAATTAACCTTAATCTCATCATTTAATGAACCAAATTATTGATTAATTCAATCAAAGAGGAATTTGAGGCTAATTTGAGTCCCTTTAGCCTAACTTCAAGAAAACTAAAGGTACGGGATATACTATTTATTCTCCTTTTGGCATATAAATTCAATGGATCTTAGCTTATAAGGATGAAAATGAAAATAATTTATAATGTGTATTTTGGTGTGATCATCATTGGATGACTAGGAAATCATATTATAAATTTCTAGGGGGGAAAAGGAGAAAGTATGATTATTCATTATTGATTTCATCAGATTTAAGATTGCACAAATTGTTTAGGTAAACATTCAAGTGTAATGAGAAATTGTTCTAAAAAATAACCTTTTTGGGTATTTTGGATTAGTGATTCATCTAATCTAAGTGTCTATAATGAGTTTTAAATTAAAAAAGAGAAACGTGATGAAGCATTATCATGTCCATGTTTAAAGGGATAGATTAGAAGTGTATTTGATTTTCTAAAATGTTCATGGATTGAGAATGAGTGATGGATTACACAAACATGTTTCATCATCTTAAATTTGGGCACAATGAAATAGTGTCACTATAAATTTTTTGAATGCAGGCAAGGGATAATAAGAATGAATGAATGGAAACCTACAATAGTATTGCCGAGGATGAATTAGTTGACTGTCTCACTTCGTAAGTGGTCTTGATGATGATATTCAAGCAACACATTCTCTATTAATTATTTGTTTTAGAAAAAAGTTTTATAATTTTTATGATATAATACATTGATTCAAATATAACATCTTGGTTTTCATTCAAAATGTATGATAAATATATTACATAAGTAATACTTATACCCTATTATTTAGTTTTTACAACCCTAAATCCTAAACCCAAATTTTATCACAAATGCAAAAATAAAGGTAATTGGGGCCAATCTAAAACCAATTAACCTAATTACGAATCTAAGATGTGATTTAGAGCTAAATTATCCCCTATTTCCAAACATATTGAGCTAATTAGTCAATTGTTAGAATTAATGATGCAATTTAGATGAAATTGAACCCTGTGAACTTGATTTACCCTATACATGATGTTATTTGGGGCTCAATTGATGCCAATATCATAACAACATGAATAAAATAGTCCACCAATTTAACTATGAATGAAATTGAGGCCAATTTGAGCCCTTTCAACCCAACTACAAGAGCAAGATAGGATTTGGGGTGAAATTAGGTTTGATTCTATTATGAATTGATCCAATTAGATAATTGGTGTAATTAGGGATGTGATTTAGGCAAAAATGAATAATGTGAACCTAATTTATGGGTCAATTTATTGTATAGGATGCAACATATGGTTTAATCAACCCTAATTTTATTTCAAATACAAACATGAAGGTAATTAGAGCCAATCGTAACCCCTTAAACCTAAGTGTGAGTCTATGATGGGATTTAAAGGGCTAAATTAGCTCGTATTTCCTAACATATTTACCTAATTAGCCCAATGTTATAATGATTGTTGTAGGTTAGAGAAAATTTAACCCCATGAACCTAATTTTGACTATATGTAGGTAATTTGGGAGTCAATTCACCCCAATAAAATAACAAAATAAAGTAGAAAGTCTGTCAATTCAATATATAATCACATAGGCATAATATATATAACACATATGTGTTATTATCTCAATACACAACAAGTCAATGTCTAACATTTATTTTTAAGGGTATTTAAAGAATTCTAACCCATAGACATTATTTGCATCATTATGAATTTTCTATGATGATGACAAGAGGAGTCAAATTATTCTTTGGGTCCCCTACTATCAAAAGAAATCAAATTGTTATTTAGGTCCCCACCATAAAAAATAATCAGATTGTTCTTTGTCTAGTCATGGGTGAGGGAGCTCATTCAAAGAAGAGGAAGAAGTTGAAGCACAAAATATTAGAGTAATTATAAAAGTTGAGAGAAAAACAAAAGGTATGAATACAAGCATTTCACTTGAGACAAGGTAAAAACAATATCCCTAATGAGCTAAATGTTGTAGATAATTATGAAATTGACAATAATGAATTGAATAACGATGATGAATATTTACCTAGAAGAGCAAATTATGTTACAAGTATACATTTAAAGTATAATTTTTTTGATTTTATTAATGAAGAATCTTTGCATGATGATTTACCCCTATCAATGAATACAATTTCATGAAAACACATAATGATGAAAGTAAATATTAATAAATGTCATCCCACAACTAAATAATGAAACTAACAATGCAGAAAATAGTAGTGAACATAATGATTTTGAAACACCCTCTCAATAAATTTGAGCATTAAAAACACCTCCAAGTATAGTGTGTAGAAAAGGCATGTACTTATTTGAAATTGATGAAAACATTTTGAAACCAATGCATAACAAAATATCTAACCACCATTCAAGAAGACTAACTGAAAAACTTTAGGATAATTTCTCTGCTAAATTAGATTTTAATAGTCAAAAATATCAAGTGTTTGTTTCATTGATGAAATTGATTAAGATGATGCCTACAATGTACACCCTAGGACTAATAACATCTAACATGGTTGATGAAAAGAATGAAATTATTGAAAATATACACGACACCTATCATATTTTAAGCCCAAAATCATGAAACAAAGATTATAATGTTGCCTATCATATAATTACAACTTTTATAGTAAGTGGTCAAACATATAAAAATGATCAATTTCAAAAAATAGACAAGCACTGGACATAAATATAAAAACATTAATGAGGTTGAAGCTGTAGTCTAAAATTTCATAGAAGCTAGAGGTCCCCAAGCAAGGTACACAAAAAGTGAGGTTAGATACATAATTATGATTCCTAACATAATTGGCATCTAGATCACTCAATCTCAAAACATAAATAAATAACAAATTATTTTAAAAAAAAAAAAAAACAATCCTAATTATCACATAATATATTCCCAAGAGAACCAAATGGGTATTACTTGGATTGACACTACTTATATTAGTCTAATTTAACCACATACTCATTTTTCCATATATAACAAGTTTATTTCAAGGATGAGAAAAAAATCCTTGAGATGCTATTTTAAAATTAATAAATAACATAAATAATCACTAGAGGTTAGGTTCATCAACCTATGCCATCACACTACTAGTGAATAAACTAGAAAATAATAGGTGATGATCAATGTTATGTCCAAGTTTCTTATAAAATATCAACTACCTAGTACAAGCTTCTAGAAGATACAAATTTTATATTTGTTGTAGCCACTCATGAAATAGCTTTGGGCACCCATGCCAAATTGAAATTTCAACATCAATACAACAAAAATAGTGCATTCGAAGGATTTAAAAGGAAACAGATAAATCACTATTTATGAAATTCCCAATACAAAGTAGGTGATGTAAAAATTAATAATACCAGGTTACAATAAGGCCATAATATAATACAAGGTTTCACTTGCAAGCTATAGACATGACACACTAATGCAAAAGCATTAACTATTGAAAATATCCAATAGCAAAAGATTAATTCATCCACATGTAAAAGAATAGTTAAAATAGTACTATGTATTTTAATTTCTAAAAAAATAATTATGCATAAAGTCAAGTCAAATTTAAATTGAACTCCAAAGTTACTAGTGTTAAAACCTAAGATTTGATACAAAAGTGTAGTTATCAAAACTAACCCCAATCACATTTAAATGAGCCCAAGCAAACCCACATTTTTTTTGGAAAACAAGAGTACCATCTTATCTAGAATTTGCTTTATGAAATTATAACCACATACATTTAAGATATTATACATGAAATTTGATTAAAAAATAATGAATCACTCGTATAAGAGTGTCAATTTTGTTGATCTTTGCCTAAGAGGTCTAGGAAGAATGACTCAATCCTAAAGTTTCCTTGACCTCCTATGTTATATGCATATTTTGACCATATGATCAATCGGACTAACATTTAAAAATGTTTCTAATTTCATTTCCACTATAATCCAAGTTCTTTATTAACTTCATAGTTTAAATTTTGTTTTGAGAAATGTTAATATAGATCAACCCCAATTTGCATAGATCAATCTTTTATTTGATGCAAGGAAGGTTATCATATAATTAATCACAATCTATATTGGACTAGTTAACTAGGCCAACTCTATAAAGTTACCAAAAGAGATTTTAAGAAAGAATGATCATATTATAAAACCTTAATACTTAGGTATAATGGAGTATACAAAAATCAATGAGATGTATAAGGTCATTTTTCCGATATATCGCTAATAAACTCATTCTCAAGAATATAATTTTCCTTTTTTTTAATTAAAAATACCCACTTGGGTTTAAATCCAAAGGAAACATATAATGATAATAATTCAATCTCATAGAAACTAAGGAATGAAGAATTACTTCTTTTCTTATAATCCATCTTAGATATGTATTGTTTTTTTGTTTTTTTGTTTTTTTTTTTTGGAGTTCTAAATCATGAAAGTTCTACACAAGGTAAAAAGACCAATCTAATACATGATAATCACTTATAATGGATATAAGGATAAAATCTCCCATGTAAATATAATTCGAAACAAGGTCAACATTTAACTAGCAAGTTACTTTCTTTCTACTAAACATTTTAATATAGCATTTTGAATTGCTATAAGTAAATTCCTGCAAGTACCAAAGAATAAAAGAGGTTTTTGAGTGGTCATTAATCTATTTAATTACCTAATTTAAATAATGGTTCCATATTTGAATTAATATCAAGGATTTACATAAAACAATAAGTATTAAAACTGTAAGATTAGTATTCCATATCCTTACTAGAATGCCTTAAATTTATTTGTAATGATTACCAAGAGATACAACTCCTAACAAATTCATAACTAAATAAATCAAATAATACATAAAATTATGTGTCTAGTTAAATTTATGAAATACAAAACTCACCTTTATATAAATTAATAACACTTATTACAATAGTACTTCATACTTAACCAAAAACTACCTTAAAAAACCTATCAATAATTAATAGCACAATCCATAAAAACATCTATTAAACTTAGCTCAGCCATTTAGGAAAGAAATAAAGTAATTGATTTTTTTTTTTAATATGGAATTATTAATTTAAATAATGGTACATATCACTTAGCTAAAATACCATTTCCAACCAACAGGAAAATAATAACTTAGTTGAATAGAACAATTAGCCAAAAATAATCTTTACATTCTTCTCTTTTGCCCCAATAAGGTACACAAAGAAACAAGTTACCTTTTAGACCAACATTAAATGCACATAATCCCATGTTTAAATTATAAATTATAATCATCCAAAATAAAAAGTTTGTTCTACCCAACTAGGATAGTATGTAGCATTTTACCATAACCTGCTCTACTGGGCTCAGATATCACAATTGTCCTTTCAATACACATACATTTGTGCACAATAAAATAAACCAAATCAAACCAAAAAATAATACAAATGATAAAAAAAATTCACTCTAATTCAAATTATATAGAACAAATCAACCAAGCACCTTGAAACTAACAATCCAAACAAGGAGGATTTTTAATGTGGAAGCCTCCCGAAATGGAGTTCGAATAACAAAATTGAAAATGAGAGGATTGATTGAGATTGTTGGATCCAAATCTAGTTAGGATAATATATAAGTATGAAGTATTAACAATAAAAAAAATTAGGAATTTAAATATTTAAAAGCATCAACTTTTAGGCTACTTTAAGATGATTTGCACATAAAAATAGCTTAAATGGCTAAGAAAAATGAGTTACTAAAAATAGTAAATGACCCAATTATTAAAAAAAATGGTTCTCTCATGAAAGATAACTATGGAGAGAATATATTAAAATTTTTAGTTTTTTATAAATTTATACAAATCATAGAAAATCTAAGTCTCTTTTGACGCTAACTTGCAGTTAGTACAACCCAGAAAAATACAGCTTCTGCAATAATTTCCTTCCAAGAATGGTACCATAAAAAGTCAATCAAATTAGAAATAATTATTATGATAATTTTTTATATTTTTAATATGATAAAATAACATATTCAAACCCTATTTTGTATTCAATTCCAAGTTTAAGTATTTATATAAGATGGTTGTCTAGGTTGATCTACATTGATTTGGGCTGATTTTTCCAGCATAATCACATCAACTTAATTGTTAGACAAGGGCACTATAGAAAATATAAGGAACATTATAGGATCCATATATTTAACCACTTAATTAACATGCCCTTATATTTTACCCATCTGGGCTAAGGGTAAATGATATTAAAAATTCCTACAACAATCAATCTTGTAACCAACCCCAACTATGAAAAGATTGCTAACATGTATCCAAATGTTATTGATCAAAGTCCAAAATAAGATAATAAAGAACTAAAAAATTACACATGCTTTTTAAATTATATTTTAACTCCAGAATGAGTGCCATATAAACAAAATAAACTATTAAACATAAACATAATTATGCTATGGACTATAATTAACAAATCAAAATTTTCACACTAGCAAAAAATTTATAAATTAAACATGCTCGAGTTAATAAAAAAAATAATGATCAATTCAAGAATTTAGCCTAGCCCAAAAATAATCACATGGCTGGTCATAATGAGATTAAAATCAACATAAACTGACTTGGGCACTAGACTTTAGTGGGATATTTTGTCAAACATTTAGAAAAAAACCATAAATAAAAATAATTAATTCACACAGGAAAATAACTTTTATGAATTTGGTTGAATAAAATATGGTATTGTATATCTCACAAAATAAGCCTCTAAAAATCTATAACTCAACCATATAACATAGGATTATCTTGTATAAAAGAGAGAAAAAACTTGTAGAATTTCAAAGATAAATGCAACAATAACAAACCTCCAACAAGATCACCATCTACAATGAAATGTAAATGTGATAAGGGCACTCATATATAAGCCATGCTTTCATATAAATACCCTATCATTTTTTGGTAACCATATAAACTTGTATATTTTAAATTAACTTGTTATACTAAAATCCCTGGCAAAAGGGAGGAACAACTTGCCTAGAGTTATGCCCTAGCTACATACCAAGTCATTAATATGTATGCCTTTGTGGCACCACCATGTCTTCCCTTATTTTGTGGCCTTCATCTTTGACATGCAGGGAACAAAATACAATATTTTTCATGCTCAACATACCTCTTTGTGGCTTCAAATGGTAGCCTTGGTAATATTCATCATGCATAAATAGCTACCCCAAAATTACCATGAATTCTCTTGCATGAAGCCAACAAATTGCAAATGACATCCCAAGACATGAATAAATACCTAAATCGAGCTTCTCCCCCATATTAGATTTTATTCAATTAAAATAATGATAATAGAACATATTATTTTTCATGAATTTATTATTTGACTTTTATAATTACAAAAATTGATTTTCAATGATATCAAATCATTGGTTTATAATATAAACCTAGTCCATCATCAAATATAGTAGAATCACCCCATACCAATTTATGATTAGATTAAATATTTTACTTTTGGCCTTGATAATTTAAACTTTAATGATTTATAAAATCTTTTGTTTTATGACTTCATGGGGCTTAGGGTAATACACCTGATAAATGTAAAAAGATATTAACATTGTTAGCTCATAATAGACTTGTCTGAAGTAGCTAGTGCTCATAATATGGTGGTCTTTCATGACCAAACTATTGTAAATCAAATGGTTCAACCATATTTTTAAAAAAATTCAACATCCCAAGGAGGTCCCACACCTTATTATATGAGATAAACCAAAGCATATAATTTTAACTTTAACTTATATAAACTAAGTTGATATTTAATCATTAGAAGGGACTAAAAATTTGGAATTTGACACACATAAGGTCCTAAAATAAATAAATTAATAAATTAAGCAAAATAAATACAACACAACATTAGGTCTCATTTATGCACTATGAGACATCATTAATAGTTTAATCCATCCAACATTATACAAAATAAATGCCATAATATGGTGGCTAAAAAAGAAAGAAATGTTTGGGATTTAAATAGAGACACACACATAATAACTTGAGTTTGGATTTACGTAAATTTATGGCATATCATAAAATGATCAATAATATTCCTCAAGTGCAAATAATAATCGAAAATATAAAAATAACTTAGGGTTATCTAATAATCAATGAAGTTAAATAATTTGAACATGTCATTTAATAATAATACCACTAAATCCACACCAAGTAATTAAACAAATTATGTGTAATAATAAAAAGGGAAAGTATATTGACACTATAAGCCCTAACCATGGGATTAAATGGATCCAAACCATTAGATATTGCATCCATATTGAAACCCTAATTTAATCTTATAAAATAAATTCTTTCCCTTAATAAAATTTATTTTTCTCTTATTAGATTATTCACATGCACATGGAGAAAATAAGTAAATAGGGGAAGCTTTTCCTTATTGTTGCCACTTTCTTTCTTGCACTGGATTTTTTTTCCCATATAAGCCACTATGCTTTACATATTTTCTCTATCATGTAAATATTTAGTACTAGGATAGGACTTTATATTATTTTTTAATAGTGATAGGCTAAGTTGATCAAATATTTCTATGTATTTACTCTCAAATTTTGGTTTGCATTAATCCCTTGAAGGGTTTATACATTTATGTCTATACTTATTTGTATTTAATAATATTTTTATTTTTCTTACAGAGTTAAATATTTGATAGCTATATATTTTTTAAATTGTTTTGAAATATAAAGAACTCACATTCGCGTGCACGCGCGCGTGCGTGCACACACACACACACACACACACACACACACACACACACACACACACACACACACACACACACACACACACACACACACACACACACACACACACACACACACACACACACACACACACACACACACACACACACACACACACACACAATGATGTAGAGTAGCATAATGTATAATTATTATTTTTTGAGTGTATTTATTTATTTTAATAGTTTATCCCATGATCAAGGCCAAATATTAAGAATTATGTGTTGAATAGTTGTGTTTAAGAATACAAAGGATGTTCAGACTGCGATTCCCTAGCCAACTTAGTTAGAATAGGTTGTTGGTGTTGCTAATGATGATGTCACTCAACCTATAATTAGGGGACCACATCACCATCCTTGCCTTTGTGTGCCAATCCAAAATAGATATGGGTGGCATGAAACTTACATGCACCCTCCTCTACTTCATTTTTAAAAGTAAGGGACATAGGGTGGCATGGTGATGCCACGTTCTCTCTCTCCCATTCCCTCATGCACCCTTTTCATAAAGTGACTCTTTGGGGTGGCCCTCCTTCCCTAATAAGAAAAAAAATATTCCATGGTTAGTTAAGTGAATACACTAATGGAATCAAATGATTCTTTGTGTTATTTTCATCTAATTTCTCCTTCTGACCTTTTATTTTGAGATCAAGAAGGCACCATAGGAGTTTACAATTTTTTCTCATGATTGAAATATCAAGATCATCTAGATATAAAAACTTACCTAATTTTATGTTTATGATACTAAAATCCTCTTATTTCCCTAAATAGTTCATTGGTAAACTATTAGGAGAACATGACTTACCCTTACCAGTAGAGCCCAAACCCATACCTTCCACCCCTTGATTGATGATATAGGCATCTAAAATAACCCTTCTCAAAGGAGGACTCAAATGGACACTAATTTTTAGAGCTTTATCTAACTTTATCTAAGAATATTTTAACAAAATAACTTCTCATGATTTTTCCATATGAAATTTGAATTCGGATTCCTATTCTTTTTACTTAAAATTTGAGATATTTTACACTTGGAATGGTCATGTTGTAAGGGACACATAACCACCTTATGTCAAATTTTTGGATGCCATAATAATTTTAAGGGAAGACCTTCATAATCAATTTTTTGAGTCCAAAAACCAATATAAGAAATCATGAGAACAAGGGTTTTGCATGATCAATTTAGCACACATTTTAGCAAAATCCCTTTGACCCTTTTTAGCAACCAGCTATATGATCTGATGAATTCCCTTATAGCTCTAGTGATTAACTTCAAATTTTTTGGTTGACCAATTTTGCTGACAACCTATATATTTTCACCCTTAGTGGGATTTCAGAGATCTTTAGTACCTTAGTTACAAAAATTGGATTCCAAGGAAGCATGTATAAGTCACTATAGTCCTAAAACCATGGACCTTCATGAAGATCAATTTTTTTATGTTCCTCATTTGAAAAAACTTTAGGTTGGTATTTGACTAGCAAGTGCAAACTCAAAATTCAATACTCACAAGATTATAGTTTTCAAGAAACACTAAATTATTAGATAGTTGGATCATTCAAACCTAGGAAATAGAGCCAAAGTGTGAATTTGTGGGAAATTATAATAATTTTCATGGGAAAATCAAGTTCCCAGTTGAGCAGTGGATATTTCATCTTATATTCATGTTTCCTATTCAATGAAGTGTATAAAATTTAACAACCTTATTCAATTTTCTCCTTTCCATTCCCTATGAATTAGAATTTAACATGATTGAAATGGGAATGAGAATGGGTAGGCACTTGAAAGTCACTATTTTAATAATGTTGATGTTCATAGTTATGTCTAAATGTAGTCTTGATTGAATTGATATTTTTGTGTGCTAATAAGTTTTAAACTTGTATTCAATACTAGTCAACATGAACATATCATATTTTTATTTGAGATAGTTTTTGATATGGTTTTTAAGGTAATTGTAAGTGTGAATTGATAGACTATACTATATGTAGGGTCCATTAGATATGATGGGGAGATGACTGCAAACATTAAACATGAGCAACCATGGGTATGAAAGTGTTAATAAATGAGTAGTAGTCTACACATAAATGTTAATAATGTGGAACTATAGGCAGGATTGACATATAAATTTGCCTCAAAGTATCTTCACATAAAATTACACATTGTTTTTATAAATTTGCCTTTGTGGTGGAACTATTTTGATTATCGAATTATACTTTTTGAACACATGTTTGAATTACTTATGGTATATATTTACAATTGACAATGTTTTTTGTAAGCAATCATTTTAATGTATATATTTTAAAATATAAATTCATTTTAAATTTAATCATATCTATTTGAAATGCATATAAAAAGAAAAGTTAAATAATTTTTTTGGCAATGATAATTTAAATTTGAATCTATAGAGGTTTTACTAGGAAATCAAAGCCATATGATCTCAAAATTTTAAATCTGTGTATTAAATATTATGTCTCTCTTTTTATTAACATTTCATATCTTTATGTTATATGCATTAATCATTCCTCTTATAGCATAGACTATGGAAAATTTATGCATCTGAATCCTACCTCTAAAACTCTATGCCATAGACTAGCTATAAGGATTCACCTAATTTTATGTTTGTGATAATAAAATCCTCTTGTTCCACTAAATAGTTCAATGGTAAACTATTAGGAGAACATGACTTACCCTTACTAGTAGATTCCAAACCCATACCTTCCACCTCCTGATTGATAGTATAGGCATCTAAAACAACCTTGCTCAAAGGAGGACTCAAATGGACCCTAATTTTAGAGCCTTATCCACCTTTGTCTAAGTGCATTTGAACAAAAAAAATTCCCATGATTTCTCCATATGAAATTTGAATTGGGCTTCCCATTATTTTTATTTTAAATTTGAAAATTTTTACACTTGGAATGGTCATGTTGTAAGGGACACATAACCACCTTATCTCTAATTCTTTAGTACCATAATAATTTTAAGGGAAGACCTTCATAATCATTTTTTTTTAATTCAAACAACCAATAAAATAAATGATGAGAACAAGGATTTTGCATGATCAATTTATCACACATTTTAGCAAAATCCTTCTAACCCTATTTAGCAACCAAATATTGTATGATGAATTCCCTTGTAGCTCTAGTGATTAACTTCAACATTTTGAGTTGACCAATTCTATTGACAACATATATATTTTAACCCTTAGTGGGATTTCAGAGATCTTCAGTACCTCAATTACAAAAATCAACGTCCAAGGAAGCATGTTTAAGTCCTTATAACCCTAAAACCATGGAGATTCATGAAGATCAATGTTTTTATTCTCCTCATTTGAAAATAAAACCTAAAATAAACCATTAGAGAGGAGATGAATACTATGCAGAGAGAAATCCAACCAATAATTTGCAATCAACTTTTGTAGCTCTTCCAAGTTCAATGTCCTTAATTCATGCTCTATAAATACATACCTCTAAAATAGAAATAAATTTGGAATCAAAAATTTGAATGTCAAGGATGTATGTGGAAATTTTGAGATTAATATACATGTCTTCAAGGCACATATTTTGGAATGTCCTGTCCAAATCCATTTAAATTATGAGGGAACATTTTATTTAAAATAAAATCAAGAGGATGCGAAGGGGTTTCAATGGGTGATTGGGGTTAATAGGAACCATTTTATTAAAAATGATCCCAGATTATTTCAAGAGAGGATAAACTTAAAATATCACATCATGGTAGTAATTGCTATATTCATGGAAAGGATTTGAGGCATTTTATACAACCCTTAAAAATATTTTGATCCTTTTGATTTTACAAAGGTCTCGAGTCATATGCCATAATTTTTCTCTTTCCCATAAGAGGTCTTGAATATTCATGGATATGGATCCATTCTCCATGCTCCCTCTTCACTCTACTACTCTTCCATTCACTGTCATTATTCTTCCTCACTTCTCCACTTTTACTTTTCATGTTCAAATAGCCATGGACATGAATCCATTCTTCCTTATCCCTCTTTGCACTAATACTTCTCTTCCATTCACTATCATTATTCTTCCTCGCTTCTCCACTTTTACCTTTCATGCTTAGCTGGGGTAGAAAACTTGTACAGATTAACTTTTAAACATAATTAAATTCATTATGAATATATAATAATAATAATAAAGATTATATATGTTTATCAATATTTTATTAAAATAACTAAAGGTTTATAATTAAAACTTATTATTATTTTAATTATATTTTATGATTGAATACAGTAATGGAAAAATAAAGATGTATGAAATGCAAAATCCTTTTCTATTATTAATGAAAGAAAAAAATACTTTCTTAAAATTAAGGTTTAAAATATGTTAAATAAAAATTATTTATAAATGAGTATGAAATCTCTAGTCTCTACCATCCCCACTCTTCAAGAAATTCCTCTCCTACAAAAACATAGCTCATATGTATTTTCTTTCTCTTGCCATGTAACTACACAAGGCAATATTCCATTATTTAGTTCAAAACTTCAGGTTGGTATTCCATATCCTTACTGGAACGCCTTAAATTTATTTGCAAATATTACCAAGAGATACAAAACTTGAAAAATTCATAACTGAATATATCACATAATACATAAAAGTATGTGGGTAAGTAAATTTATGAAATACACAACTCACCTTCATAGAAATTAGCAACACTTAATCCAACAAAACTTCATACTTAACCAAAAATAACCTTCAACAACTTTTCAATAATTAACAACATAGTCCATAAAAACATCTATTAAACTTAGCTCAGCCATTTAGGACAGCAAGAAAATAATTGAAAAATATTTTTATATGCATTGAATAATTTAAATAACAGTACATAACACTCATCTAAAATACCATTTCCAACCAAAAGGAAAATAATAACTTAGCTAAATAGAATAATTAGCCAAAAATAATCTTTGCATTCTTCTCTTTTGCCCCAATAGGGTACATAGAGAAACAAGTTACCTATTGGACCAATGTTCAATGCACATAAGCCCATGTTTAAACTATAAATTATAATCATCCAAAATAACAACTTTGTTCCACCCAACTAAGATAGTATGTAGAATATTACCATAACCTACTCTATTAGGCTTAGATATCATATTTGTCCTTTAAATACACATACCTTTGTGCACAATAAAATAAACCAAAACAACCCAAAACATAATAAAAATGAAAAAAAAAATCACTCTAATTCAAAATAGTTAGATCAAATCAACCAGGCACCTTACAACTAACAATCCAAACAAGGAGTTTTAATGTGAAAGCCTCCCAAAATGGAGTTTGAATAACAAAATTGAAAAGGATAGTATTGATTGAGATTTTTGGATCCAAATCTAGTTAGGTTAATATATAGGTATGAAGTATTATTAATAAAAATCATAAAGTTAAATATTTAAAAGCATCAAATTTTAGGCTACTCTAAGCTGATTTGCACATTAAAATAACTTAAATGGCTAAGAAAAATAAGTTACCAAATATAGTAAATGACCCAATTAGAAGAAAAAAATGGTTCTCTCATGCAAGTTAAATCTAGGGAGAATCCATTACAAGTTTTAGTTTTGATAAATTTATATGAATAATATAAAAACCAAGTCTCTTTTGAGGCTAACTTGCAGCCAATACAACCTAGAAAAATATAGTTTATGCTACAATTTCCTTCCAGAAATGGTATCATTAAAAGTCAAACGAATTAGGAATGATTATTTTGACCATTTTTTATATTTTTCATATAATAAAATAACATATTCCAACCCTATTTTTTTATTTAATTCTAGGTTTAATTATTTATTTAAGGTGATTGTCCAGGCTGATCTACATTGATCTAGGCTAATTTTTCCAGCATAATCATATCAACTTACTTGTTAGACAAGGGCACTATAAAAAATATAAGGAACATCATAGGAGCCATATAATTACTCACTTAATTCACATGTCCTTCTATTATACCCATCAGGGCTAAGGGTAAATGGTATTAAAAATTCCTACAACAATCAATCTTGTAACCAGCCCCAGCTATGAAAAGATTGCTAGCATGTATCCAAATATTATTGATCAAAGTCCAAAATAAGATAATAAAGAACTAAAAAATTACACATGCACTTTAAATTAGATTTTAACTCAGGAAGGAGTGCCATATAAAAAAAATAACCTCTTAAACATAAACACAGTTATGCCATGGACTATAATTAACAAATCATAATTATCACACTAAGAAAAAAATCATAAAATCAACATGCTCAAGTTAATAGAAAAATAATAATCAATTAAAGAATTAATCCTATCCCAAAAACAATAGCATGGATGGTCATAATGAGAGGAAAATCAACGCAACCTGATTGAGGCACTAGACTTTACTGGGACATTTTGTCAAACATTTAGAAAACTACCATAAATAAAAATAATCAATTCACCTAGGAAAATAACCTTTATGAACTTGGTTGAATAAAATATGGGATTGTATATATCACAACATAATCCTATAAAAATATGTAACTCAACCATATAACATAGGATTCTCTTGTATAAAAGAGAAAAAAACTTATAGAATTTCAAAAAGAAATGCAACAATAATAAACCTCCAACAAGATCACCATCTATAATGCAATGTAAATGTGATAAGGTCACTCGTATATAATCCCTTCTTTCATATAAATTCCCATATCATATTCTAGTAACCATATAAACTTGCATATTGTAAATTATCTTGTGATACTAAAATACTTGGTAGAAGGGAGGATCAACTTGCCTAGGGTTGTGCCCTAACTGCATACCAAGTCATTAATCTTTCTACCTTCGTGGCACCACCATGCCTTCCCTTCTTTTTTGGCCTTAATTTTTTACATATAGGGAACAAAATACAAGTTTTTTCATGCTCAACATACTTATTTATGGCTTCAAATGCTATCCTTGGAAATATTCATCATGCATAGATAGCTTCCCAAAAATTACCATGAATTCTCTTGCATGCAGCCAACAAATTGCAAATGACAGCCCAAGACATGAATAAATACCTAAATCTAGCTTCTCCCCTAAATTGGATTTTTGTCAATTAAAATAATGATAATAGAACATATTGTTTGTCATGAATTTATTATTTGACATCTATAATAAAAAATTAATTTTCAATGATATTAAATAATTAGTTTATAATATAAACCTAGTCCATTCTTGAACTATAGTAGAATCACCCCATACCAATTTATAATTAGATTAAATATTTTAGTTTTGGCTTTGACAATTTTAACTTTAATGATTTATAAAATATTGTGTTTTATGCCTTCATGGGGCTTAGGATAATACACCTGATAAGCATAAAAAGAGATTAACAACGTTAGCTAATAATAGACTTGTCTGAAGTAGCCAGTGCTCATAATATGGCAGTCTTTCATGACCAAACTATTGTAACTCAAATGGTTTAGCCATATTTTAGAAATTTTTCAACATCACCAAGGAGGTCCCACACATTATTATGTGAGATAAACCAAATCATACAATTTTAACTTTAGCTTATATAAACTAAGTTGATATTTAATCATCAAGAGTGACTAAAAATTGGGAATGTGACACACATAAGGTCCAAATAAATAAATTAATTAATCAAAAGAAATAAAACACAACATTAGGTCTCATTTATGCAGTATGAGACATCATTAATGGTTTAATCCATCCAACATTGTACAGAATAAATGCCACAATATGGTGGCTAAAAAATAAAGAAATGTTTGGGATTTAAACATACACACACATAATAACTTGATTTTGGCCTTACTTAAATATGTGGCATATCATAAAATGATCAACAATATTCCTTAATTGTCAATAATAATCAAAAACATAAAAATAACTTAGGGTTATCCAATAATCAATGAAGTTAAATAATTTAAACATGCCATTTAATAATAATACCACTAAAGTCACAACAAGTAATTAAATAAATTATATGTAATAATAAAAAGGTAAAGTATATTGACACTATAATCCCTAACCATGAGATTAAATGGATCCAACCTATTAGATATTGCATCTATATTGAAACCCTAATATTCTTATAAAATAAATTCTTGCCCTTAATAAAATTTATTTTTCTCTTCTTAGATTATTCACATGCATAGGTAGAAAATAAGTAATTAGGGGAAGCTTTTCCTTGTTGTTGCCACTTTATTTCTTACACTGGCTTCATTTCCCATAGAAGCCAGTATGCATAGATGCCATTCATATATTTTCTCTATCATGGAAATATTTAGTGCTAGGATAGAAGCTCTTTATTTTATTTTTTAATAGTGATAGGATAAGATGATCAAATATTTCTATGTATTTACTCTCAAATTTTGGTTTGCATTAATACCTCAAAGGGTTTGTACATTTTTGCTTATGCTTATTATTATTTAATAATATTTTTATTTTTCTTACAAAGTTAAATATTTGCTAGCTATATTTTTTTAAATTGTTTTGAAATACAAAGAACACACATTTGCATGTGCGCGTGCACACACACACACACACACACACACACACACACACACACACACACACACACACACACACACACACACACACACACACACACACACACACACACACACACACACACACACACACACACACACACACACACACACACACACATATAACACGCGCGTGCACACACACACACACACACACACACACACACATATATATAATAGGTTATCCCATGATCAGGGCCAAATTTCAAGAATTATCTATTGAATAGTTGTGTTAAAGAATACAAATTATGTCTAGACCATGATTCCCTAGCCAAATTAGTTAGAATAGGTTATTGGTGTTGTCAATGATGCTTTCACACAACCTATAGTTAGGGGAAAACATCTCCATCCTCACCTTGGTGTGCCAATCCAAAAGAGATATGGCTGGCATGAAACTTACATGCACCCTCCTCTACTCCATTTTTAAAGGGAATGGACATAGGATGGCATGGTGATGCCACATTCTCTCTCTCCCATTCCCTCATGCACCCTTTTTATAAAGTGACTTCTTTGGTCTGGACCTCCTTCCCTAACAAGAAAATAAAGCTTCCATGGTTAGTTGAGTGAATACACCAATGGAATCAAAGGATTCCTTATGTATTCTTTTCATCTAAATTATCCTTCTGACCTTTTTTTTTTAGAGAAAGAAGGAACCATAGGAGTTTATGAATTTTTCTCATGATCAAAATATCAAGATCATCTAGCTATAACAATTCACCTGATTTTATGTCTGTGATTATAAAATCCTCTTACTTCACTAAATAGTTCGATGGTAAACTATTAGGAAAACATGACTTATCCTTACCATTAGAGCCCAAACCCATACTTTCCACCCCTTTATTGATGGTATAGGCATACAAAACAACCCTTCTCAAATGAGGACTCAAATGGACCCTAATTTTAGATCCTTATTTAACTTTTTCTAAGTGCGTTTGAACAAAATAACTTCCCATGATTTCTCCATATGAAATTTGAATTGGGATTCCTATTATTTTTATTTAAAATTTGAGATATTTTACATTTGGAATGGTCATGTTGTAAGGGACACATAACCACCTTATGTCCAATTTTTTGGTGCAATAAGAATTTTAAGGGAAGACCTTCATAGGCAATTTTTTGAGTCTAAAAACCAATAGAAGAAATGATGAGAACAAGGGTTTTGCATGATCAATTTAGCACACATTTTATAAAAATCCCTCTAACCCTTTTTAGAAACCAAATATATGCTCTGATGAATTCCCTTATAGCTCTAGTGATTAACTTCAAAATTTATAGTTGACCAATTTTGCTGACAACCTATATATTTTCACCCTTTGTGGGATTTTAGAGATCTTCAGTACCTTAGTTACAAAAATTAGAGTCCAAGGAAGCATGTATAATTCATTTTAGTCTTGAAACCATGGACCTTCATGAAGATCAATGTTTTTATGTTCCTCATTTGAAAATAAAACCTAAAACAAATCATTGGAGAGGAGATCAAGATTTGGCATAGAGAAATCAAGCCAATAATTTGTAATCCACTTTTGGATCCCTTCTCAATTTGACCTCCTTATATTAAATGTACAAATTAGTTCCCTATAAATACATACATGTAAAATTGAAATAAGTTTAGAATCAAACATTTGAATGTCAAGGATGTATGTGAAAATTTTTAGATTAATATACATGTATTCAAGGCTACAAACATCTACATATTTTGTAATTTCCTATCCAAAGCCATTGAAATTATGAGGAGGCATTTAATTCAAAATAAAATCAAGAAAATGAAAATGGGGTTTCAATAGGTAATTGAGGTTAATAATAGTAATAGTATAAAAAAGGACCCTAGAGTATTCTAAGAGAGGATGAATATAAAATATCATATTGTGGTATTAATCACTACATTAATGGTAGGGATTTTAGTCACTTTCTGTACCCCTTGAAAATATTTTAATGTTTTAGATTGTACATAGGTCTCAAGTCATATGTCATAGTTTTTTCTTTCCCATTAGAGATCTCAAATAGTCATGGACATGAATCCAATTTCCATTCTCCTTCTTCACACTCTTACTCTTCCATTCACTGTCATTATTCTTCCTCACTTCTCCACTTTTAATTTTCATGCTCAAATAGTCATGGATGTGTATCCATTATCTCCTCTCCCTCTTCACACTACTACTTCTCTTCCATTCACTATCACTATTCTTCCTCAGTCCTCCACTTTTACCTTTTATGCTCAACATGGGATAAAAAACTTATATACATAAAATTTTAAATATAATTAAATTTATTATGAATATATGATAATAATAATAATAATAAAGATCATACATGTTTGTCAATATTTTCCTAATCTAACTAAAGGTTTATAATTAAAACTTATTATTGTTTTAATTAAATTTAATTTAATTTTAATATACTACTAGAAAAATAAAGATGTATGAAATGTAAAATCCTTTTCTATTAATTAAGGAAAGAAATAAAAATGCTTTCTTAAAATTAGGTTTAAAAAATAAATTAAATAAAAATAATTAATACATCCCCATTCTTCACAAAATTCCTCTACTACAAAGATATAGCTTTTATTTCTTTTCTTTCTCTTGCCATGTGACTACACAAGGTAGCACTCCACTATTTAGTTCAAAACTTTAAGCTGGTATTTGACTAGTAAGTGCAGACCCAAAATTCAATACTCACAAGATTATAGTTTTCAAGAAACACTAAATTATTAGATAGTTGGATCATTCAAACCTATAAAATAGAGATAAAGTGTGAATTTGTGGGAATTTATAATAATTTTCATGGGAAAATGAAGTTCCTAGTTGAGCGGTAGATCTTTCATATTATATTCATGTTTCCTATTCAATGAAATGTATAAAATTTAACAAGCTTATTCATTTTTTTTCTTCTCATTCCCTATGAATTAGAATTTAACATGATTGAAATGGGAATGAGAATGGGCAGACACTTGACAGTCACTATTTTGATAATGTCTATGTTCATAGTTATGTCTGATTATAGTCTTGATTGAATTGAGATTTTTGTGTGCTAATAAGTGTTAAACTTTCATTCAATACCAGTCAACATGAATGTATCATCTTTTTATCTGAGAGAGTTTTTTGCTGCAACTTTTTAGGTAATTATAAGTGTGAATTGATAGACTGTAAAGTGTGTAGGCTCCATTAGATATGATGGGGATATGACTGCAAACATAAAACTTGAGCAACCATAGGTATGAAAGTATTAATAAATGAGTAGTAGTCTACACATAAATGTTAATGATGTGGAATTGTAGGTAGGATTGACATATAAATTTACCTCAAAGTATCTTCACATAAAATTATATATTGTTTATATAAATTTTCCTTTGTATTAGAATTATATTGATTATCAAATTGCACTTGTTGAACACATGTTTGAATTACTTATGGTATATATTTACAATTGACAATGTCTCTTGTAAGTAATCATTTTAATGAATATATTTTCAAATATAAATTCATTTTAAATTTAATCATATTTATTTGAAATTCATATAAATAAGAAAAGATAAATATTTTTTTTGGCAATGATAATTTATATTTTAATCTGTAAACTTTTTACTAGGAATTCAAAGCCATATGATCTCAAAATTTTAAATAAATATATTAAATATTGTGTATCTCTTTTTATTAAAATCTTCATATCTTTATGTTATATGCATTAATCATTCCTCTTAGAGTGTATACTATGGAAACTCTATGCCTCTAAATCCTTCCTCTAAAACTCTATGCCATAGACTAGCTATAAGGATTCACCTAATTTTATGTTTGTGATAATAAAATCCTCTTGTTTCATTAAATAGTTCAATGGTAAACTATTAGGAGAACATGACTTACCCTTACTAGTAGAGCCTAAACCCATACCTTCCACCTCCTAATTGATTTTATAGGCATCTAAAACAACCCTTATCAAAGAAGGACTCAGATGGACTCTAATTTAAGACCCTTATCCACCTTTGTCTAAGTGTATTTGAACAAAACAACTTCCCATGATTTCTCCATATGATATTTGAATTGGGATTCCCATTCTTTTTATTTCAAATTTGAGATTTTTTACACTTGTAATGGTCATGTTGTAAGGGACACATAACCACCTTATCTCTAATTCTTTGGTACCATAAGAATTTTAAGGGAATACCTTCATAATCAATTTTTTTAATTCAAACAACCAATAGAAGAAATGGTGAGAACAAGGGTTTTGCATGATCAATTTAGCACACATTTTAGCAAAATCTCTCTAACCCTATTTAGTAACCAAATATGGTCTAATGAATTCTCTTTTAACTCTAATGAGTAACTTCAACATTCCCAGTTGACCAATTCCACTGACAACCTATATATTTTCACCCTTTGTGGGATTTCAGAGGTCTTCAGTACCTCAGTTACAAAAATTAGAGTCCAAGGAAGCATGTTTAAGTCCTTACAGCCCTAAAACCATGGACCTTCATGAAGATAAATGTTTTGATGCTCCTAATTTTAAAATAAAACCTAAAAGAAACCATTAGAGAGGAGATAAATATTATGCAGAGAAAAATCATGCCAATAATTTGCAATCAACTTTTGGAGCTCTTCCAAATTTAACATCCTTAATTCATGCTCTATAAATACATACCTCTAAAATAGAAATAAGTTTAGAATTAAAAAATTAAATGTCAAGGATGTATGTGGAAATTTTGAGATTAATATACATGTCTTCAAGACACATCTTTTGGACTATCCTATCCAAATCCATTTAAATTATGAGGGAATATTTGATTTAAAATAAAATCAAGGGTATGCAAAGGGGTTTTCAATAAGTGATTTGTATTAATAGAAACCATAGTATTAAAAATGATCCCAGATCATTTTCAAGAGACGATAAACATAAAAGATCATATCGTGGTAGTAATTGTTACATTCATGGAAGTGATTTGGGGAATTTTAGATAACCCTTTAAAAATTCTTGATCCTTTAGATTTTACAAAGTTCTCGAGTCATACGCCATAGTTTTTCTCTTTCTCATTATAAGTCTCGAATAGTCAAGGACATGGATCCATTCTCCATTCTCCCTCTTCACTCTAATACTCTTCCATTCACTGTCATTATTCTTCCTCACTTATCCACTTTTACTTTTCATGCTCAAATAGTCATGGACATGAATCCATTCTTCCTTCTCCCTCTTCACACTACTACTTCTCTTCCATTCACCGTTATTATTATTCCTCGCTTCTCCACTTTTACCTTTCATGCTTAGCTAGGGTATAAAACTTGTACAGATTAACTTTTAAATATAATTAAATTTATTATGAATATATAATAATAATAAAGATCATATATGTTTGTCAATATTTTCTTAAAAGAACTAAAGGTTTATAATTAAAACTTATTATTACTTTAATTATATTAAATTATATTATATGATTGAATACACTAATGGAAAATGAAATATGTATGAAATGCAAAATCCTTTTCTATTATTAATGAAAGAAAAAAAAACTTTCATAAAATTAGGGTTTAAAATATATTAAATAAAAAAAATTATAAATGTGTAGGAAAGCTCTAGTCTCTACCATCCCCACTCTTCACAAAATTCCTCTCCTAAAAAAACATAGCTCATATTTATTTTCTTTCTCTTTCCATGTAACTACACAAGGCAACATTCCACTCTTTATTTCAAAACTTCAGGCTAGTATTTGACTAGCAAGTGCAAACTCAAAATTCAATACTCAAAAGATTATAGTTTTCAAGAAACATGAAATTACCATATAGCTGGATCATTTAAACCTAGAAAAGAAATCCAAAATGTGAATCCATGGGAATTTACAATAATTATCATGGGAAAATAAAGTTCCAAGTTTAGTGGTGGATCTTTCATCTTATATTCTCTTTTCCTATTCAATGAAATGTATAAAATTTAATAACCTTACTCAATTTTTTCTTCTCATTCCCTATGAATTATAATTTAACATGAATTAAATGGGAATGAGAATACTTTACAGTCATTATTTTAATAATGTTGATGTTCATAGTTATGTTTTATTATCATCTTGATTGAATTGACATTTTTTTTGCTAATAAGTGTTAAACTTACATTTAATACCAATCAACATGAACATATCAAATTTTTATTTGAGATAGTTTTTCATATGTTTATTTAGTTAATTGTAAGTGTGAATTGATATACTATACTATGTGAAAAATCCATTAGATATGATGGGGATATGACTACAAACATAAAACACAAGTAGCCTCGGTTATGAAAGTGTTAATAAATGAGTAGTAGTTTACACATAAATGTTAATAATGTGGAACTTTAGGCAGGATTGACATATAAATTTGTCTCAAAGTCTCTTCATATAAAATTACATATTTTTTTTATAAATTTGCCTTCATGGTGAAATAATTTTGATTATCAAATCACACCTATTGAAAATAATTTTTAATTACTTATGGTATATATTTACAATAGACAATGTCTCTTGTAAATAAACATTTAAAATATAAATTCATTTTAAATTTAATCATTTTCATTTGAAATGCATATAAAAGGAAAAGGTAAATATTTTTTTTGTCAATTATAATTTAAATTTTATCCTACATAGGTTTTATTGGGAATTAAATGTCATGTGATCTCAAATTGTTAAATAAATATATTAAATATATGTATCTCTTTTTCTTAACATCTTCATATATCTATGTTATATGCATTGGCCATTCCTCTTATTACATAGACTATGGAAACTTTATGCTTATGAATCCCACCATTGATGTTTTTTATTTGTTTATATTTATTCATTGCTACCTAATAATAATTGTTACATTGGGCTTACATTAAAAATTTACTTACAAATTCAACCTTAAACAAATTTCAATACAAAGATAAAGACTAGACACTACATTACCCTTGATTATACAATGAATTGTAAGCCATTTTGATGGAATCATTTTGATTGTAAAATTGTACTTATTGAATGCATGTTTAAATTACTTATATTATATATTTTAAATATACAATGTCCCTTGTACATGTGAAAAAAAAATTATAAATCAATTTTAAGAGCTCTATTAGGGTTTCCTTATATGAAAAATAATGCTTCGAGTTTCTCAAGGGTATTTTTTTCTAAAAATAAATATTTTGTGGACTCTTTTATTGTCTAAGGGAGGAGAAAGAAATGGAAGAGGATAAGGGGGTTAGAGGGTTGAGTGCAGGGGAGCTAGTAGGAGTTAGAAGCCCCTTAGGCCTTTTTATTATCAAGTATGCATAAATATGAATGTAATAGATTAAGACTCATCAGATAGTGTAATTTACTATATATGGAAAGTATTAAGGATATCAAGATACTTATCTTCACTATTTGATTGGTTGACTGTGACTATGGTTTGATAGCTAGAATGGATGGGAATAGGACCTATGATTTTTATGGATCTAGAACTATGCTTTTACGTATGTAAGGTCAAAAAATTTAGGATTCAAGCCAATTCATTAGACATAAATTCATTGAGGTTGAATTTATTGCCTTGAGAAATTTTTCTTATGTATGACCTTATAGTGTGATGTGTGTACCTAAAATGTCTCTATATGTGATCATTGACCCTTAAATCTATGCACAACTTCATAAATCAACTTGATTCTCCTTGAAACCCCAATATATACTTGTTAATGATAAAAACCTTTTAAAAATAAGAAATCATAATTAGGATAAGTTGATCGCAATCACCCTATTTGATGATTGACTATTTCCTACATATTAAATACTCTGATGAAGGAAGTCAAACCACATGTAGTTATTCCCCTTCGTTTCATTGTGTAATTATTTTATTTCACTATATGAATACCCATATAAATATAAATTTTATGTTAACAATGTTGGCTCTTGACTTGGCTTGGTGTGCTTTAGACTTGGCAGATGACTGATCTAGTGATTTGTTTGTAATTTGGGAAGAATGGGGAAGGTTTTTTAATGTGTAGTAGTGTATTTGATGAGATATTGAGAATATCATATGAATAGGATTGACCTTTATTTATATTTATATTCACTCAATTAGGTAATTTTCCATACCAATTACATGCTATGTAAGTTAAACTATGAAAATTATTTGATTTTGAAACTTATTAATTTCTATGTGAAGGATGGTAACATCATCCTTGGAACATTAGTAACAATGTAATTATCTAAGTCTATAATTTCTATTTAGGAGACAAGAATGTGAATGTGGTGGTTTATAAATGTCTGATTAGGATATTTTATTGATTTATCACAAACTTAGAGGTCTTTATAGGTGATTGATAGCAATGCAAGATAGAGTAGGCTCATAACTAGCATTTGGGTGTGTATGAATAGTGAATAATATTTTTTTGGAGATACATGAGGCATGTAAGATAAATGTAGGAGATTATTGACATGGCTGAGTGTAAAATACCATATTTTAGTGTCTAAAAATGCCTCATTTTATTCTACTATTACAATGAAATCAAAATATTATAATAAAAGGATAAATATATATTGGAGTGTGTACAACACACTTTATCTTTAAGAAATGACTCCAAATATGTAAGCTACTCCAAACAAAATTTGTGATGAAAATATAGTAATCAATGTCCATAGATCAAAATTTGAAATCTAAAGTATACTTAAAACTTAATATTTGAAATAGTAAGGAAGGAGTACACCTATTTGTGAGTAAACTTTGTTTCCCTATAAATTATTGGAGATGATTCCTTATTAAAGCATTGGATAATCATGTTTCCTTACTAAAGCACATGGAGAACATGGTGACATAAAGGGTGATCAAACCCAAATTTTAAATTTAACTAAGGCCCAACCCATATGTAACTAATCCATTACTAATATTATAACCATAATATGATAACATGGGAACCACATAATGGGTTTGTCATGGGTAATTCAATGTCCATTGAGTGTCATTGAACCTCAACATACATTACCTCAAAAAACATGAATCAGCTACTACAAATAGAATTATATATTCACATTTACTTTACACTTAAAAATAATTGATAAATAACAACAAAGGTGTAAATGTGCATGAACCAACATCATGCCTATATGCATGAACTAGCATCATGTCTGAGTAATTTTTTCTTATAAAATGGAGTACATATGCCCTACACATGACCTGAATGTATCTAGATATGTATAAATAAAAAAAAAATCATCATGAAGTGTAAAATGGATTATATATGCCCCAAAATTTTGTCTAAAAAATGTAAATAAATATCTTAATATCATACATTAATCATGTATGAACTCTAAAATATGTATATGATACCCAACTATGCTCATGGAGGCTTAAGTTTCTATGACAAAGCCCACTAATACCCCCCATTTGAGGTGAGAGACAAATCCTATAATTCACTCATCTCAAAATAGAAGTGAATTATATCATGTCTTATATAAAGATGGTATCATGAAAATAATGTCAATATGTGGAGAATATGTCATAATAGTATGTAGCATATGGAATGAAAGGAAATAAAAGTGGTATGTACAAGTAGATGTATCTATGAAGTGCATTGTAGTAACTATCACTAAATAAAAATTTCAGTAACGAAGTGCATGATATGGATCATATCACATGAAAACATAGAAATCATACAAGATCAACAAGATCAAAATTCAAAGTTGCACAATAGCATAGAATGTCACACATAATGCCAAGGGGCCACATACAAGGGACATAAATATGTTTCTATCAAAAAATGATAAGGAGCCAAAAACAAGGGTAAAAAATTTCATAACGATCAAGACCAAAGAGACACAAACAAGTGTCACACAAATAATAAAGGCTAAGGATTCAAAAAAAAGTCCAATATGCCACATATAATACATAATAATAACTAGCCTACTATTGGCCAAATTTGACCCTACATGTCAAATTGAGACCCTTATAGGTAAAAAATTGATTTTATAGGTTTATATGGGGTTTAATATTTTTTCATGGGGTGTATTATAGGTCTTTTAATGTCATTTAATGCTATATTAGCCTTGGTCTTAGTCATTTTAATCAGTATGTCACTTTGAGTCATTTAGAAGGCTTTTAGGGGTCATAAATGCAAGTGGCATGGTTTTAAAGGTAATAAAGTGTCTTTATTTCCTCTAAAACATCCAAAAAGTCATATTCCCTATCAAAATGTTAGTCTCATCTAAAACTTGTAGGTTATCTAACTGAAGATCAATTAATCAACTAAAAAAGGGGAGTTTAGCACTTGTACGACCTATGGGGGAAGGTGACACATAGGAAAAGGTCATGAAAAATATCTTCATATTACTCACACTAATACCAATTCTTGACACACTTTGTAAATTCTAAAAAAGGCCCAAAACCATTTTGTTCCTTTCTTGCCCTTCTAGACATGTAGAAGTGATCATTAGGGTCATGCTTGGTATAATCATTAGAATAGGTTTTAGGTCAAACACATTTGGAAGATGGTAACAAACTAAGACAGATACATTTATATAATAATATTTCCAATATTGGTCAACCATGCTTTATGAACCATCCTTTAGAAGCTGACTATGTTTTTCTACTCATTATTTCCTGCACGCTATAGGTTTTGCTCTAGTTTGGACAAGTCCATATAATTCACTTATTGGTACTATTTTTAGATGATTTTTAATCCATATTCAAACTATTATCATTATTTGTTTAGTTTTTTAAAGTGTTTGGATATGCAAATCATATCATGTTGTAGGAGAAGGTACCATTCTATGTTATAGGCTTGTTTTCACCGTTTTCAGATCTCCATGCTTTGATAATGACTCTTGAGGGTGATGATAAGTTTTTTTTACATTTTTTAAATTCCCTCTAAATTCTATCACCTTTAAATCTCATTCTCTATAAAAATGTTTCATGAGGATGCAGTCTTAAAGTGCGAAACAGTCAGCCTACTATAGGACTGTTATATGCAGTCATTAGAATGAGTTGTGTTAAGACTTGAACATGTTCTTAAGAGAGTGAAAGAGAGTTACATGGTAGTGGAAACATATTTATCACATGTATGATAAATTAAATTTCATAAAATAATGTGTGGATAACAAGAGGTAACCTTTTTAACACTTAACACAATTTTATGCCATTAATATGTACCTATGACTACTCTCATGAAGGGTTCAATGTTGAAAGGAGGTGTGAGATCTTATTTTTAGTTTTGAAACATCTTAAGTTTTAATTTATACACCATTAATGGGAGACAAATTTATTTTTAAGGTATATTCTTCCAATATGTGGACTATTTCATGCTCACTATCCATATGCAGCTCAAGCTACATCTATAGGTGTTTAAAAGAGGAATACGATGTTGAATAGAGGTTTTGAAGACTGGAAACCCATTTGGAGGATTGTTAAATATTCCAGGTCTTCCCATGAGGTCAAAACATGCAAATTATCCACCCATGTTCACTACCTAAACTTAGTCTACCTACACTATAGAATAAACACCTACAAGTGGTACCATAGAGAGTTAAAGAGCCATTTTGAAGTGTTGAAATAAGTTTTTGAACCCTTATTGAGGTCTTAGTAGGTTTAAAACATCATGATAGACCTATTTTAATTTATATATTGATATAAAATTTTGAGGGTCACTTCAAAAGATGATGACTGTGGAATTCAGGCCCTTTGTCCCTAAAGCATGAAAATAGAGTTCCTTGATGTTTTATTGGTATTTTGTAATAGGGTTGCAAATTGTTTTAATGAATCCTCATGTGTTTGTATTGAATTCCCCATATATAAAAATGAATTCAAAATTTTTGAGGGGTAGATGATCAATGTATTTTGGTTATTGAGAAGCCCAAAGTTGCATTTTTATGTACTAATTTCAAGCATTGATATTTATAGGATTTTGATCCAAAAGAGACCTTCTCCACCCAAGTTACAAAACTAAACCATGACACTATGATTAGATGATTAGAAATAGTTAAAATTATTTATTTTGATATAAAATACACTCAATTAGATTGATATAGTGTGTTTTTCCTCCCATAAACACCTAGAAATATTACATTATGTAAAGTACTTGCGTATAGCTGACTGTAAGTAGACATTTAACTAAGACAATGTGTCTAAGGGATGGTTTAGGCTAAGATCAAGGTGAATAAATGAGTCCAATAATTTTTAAATGGTTATGGAAGCTTCAATAAAGGTTATATAAATTATCTCAAGTTCAACTAAGCAAACATCACCTACAAGTATGGTGCCAAACAGCAGAACACAGTCAAGGAATAACATACAACCTTGACTGATTAGGGTATGGGAAGAAGTATGTATGGATTTTAAGTGTTAGATAGAAATATAACACCCTCATAATTACCATGAATTTATATATAAGCTATTAAAAATGGTAAATGATACAAAAAATGGGCTCTAATGATGCAATACATAGTCTAAAGTGAAAATCTTGCACACAATCTTTGCCTAGCAGGTCTGTCTTGGTTTTTTAATATTTTGGAGGGTAAAATGGTTTGAAAAAGGGATTAAAAATTTTATATATTATATTTAAAACCTATATAATCCTCTTAAAAATTAAAACTATCTGATTAAATAAGGGAAGTACCCCCTATTTTGTCTCAGATAGAGGGTACTTCCCCTCATGCATAAACTAGAAGGTTTGAGAAAGAGTAACAAAGGAGTAAACTAGGAAATATTTGGAACTTGTAGGAAGTTTTGTGGATTTGAAACACATATAATTAAATATTAATAAAATATCATATAAGGATATAAATTACTAAGGTATTACAAGACCTCATGTATGCAGATAGGTCTGTTTGAGGCCTAGAGCCCAATTAGGGGTCCAACTTCACTTTCAGACCTTACTGATATTTATACCCTATTAAATAATTTTTATATTATTAATTTAGATTTTTTTAATCTATTATAATGCATATGAATCATATAAATGTCATTTTAGGCTTTAAGACAACTCAGGCCTAGTAGGCAAGGTTTAGGCCTAATGTCCAAATGGAGGGTCATTCAGACTTCTAGCCTTACATGATCACTCAAATGGATTGGATAATGTTTATGGGGTCACTTAAGATGTCTAAAATCCTAAAAAAATTATATAAGGACCAAAATAATCCATTTTTGGGCTCAAGACCAATATTAGGCCTATGTGAATGGAAGAAAGGGCTTGAGTGAGCAATTTTGAATGATCACATCTCCTCTGAATATTTTCATGGAGATACAAGACATTTTTAGATGTTATATAGGGTCATAAACAACCATTTTTTTTATTTTATTGAAGGTTGGATGTGATATCTATATGAACAATGGATAAGAGGATGAATCATGCCTAAACCCTTGTACAGACCTGATGAAGGAGATGAAGATGGAAATATGCTCTAATGTAATAGTTTGTCCATAATTATGATTTGAGGTTGTATAATACTCTCTTAGGCTACTCCCCATCAGAATTAGTTGTACAAAATTGTATGGATGGAGTACAAAACATGTTTTTCTTGACAATTTTATGTATTATGTAGGTTCAAGGAGGTTTCAAGAGATCAAATCAAATTTGGAAGAAATATTAGGACCTAATATAAATCCAAATTTCCATTTAATTCCTTTTAAAAACTCATAAGTTCATTTACAAACTACTTCATCTCAGCCAATAAAAACTAGCATAGTGAACATGATGGTGAAAAGTGTGAGAACTTTAAGTGGATGGTTTTTTAAGGTTTACCTGAGTAGTCTAAGGCCATGTATAATATTTACAAGTGTCATCCACTACCTCCCATGTATTTTCATGGAAAAATTAATCTAATTTTGAGGCCAAGTGTGAGGGGTGACTGCTAAAGAATTTTTTTAGACTGCAGGCAGTGATGACTCACTTCCAAGAGATTTTAGATGAGTAGGACTACAACCAATGCATGGAGAGGCATGTATAAAATCATTACCTCTAAGTAAAATAATTATACCTATCCCTAGTTATTTTTGGTATGTTCAAATAGGGCTAAATCATGAAAGTAATTTTTTGAGTCAGAATGAGAACTCCTACACTACTTTTTAAGAGTTTCATGAGTTAGGGTGACACTTGTGCTTCCTAAACTTGCATGGTTCATTTAAAATATTCTTATAATACATATGTAACTCCTTTTATAATATTTTAAAGTCTCTTTGTGACCTTTTTACTTCTCTCTTTTCCTCTCTCTCTCTCAATTTCTATAAGAACTATCCATTTTGGCCTTTGCAAACCATGCTCCAGCTGAGTATGGCAAAGCCCTACTCATTTGCATACTATTTGATCAATAATAATACTAATTTTTACCTCTTTCATTAATTTTCATAGTGAATTTTACTTGTATTATGGATCTTTCATATTATCTCATTCTCTCAACTATTTGTAGTTGGAAAGCTTCTTCTTGCAGGTCATGTGAAGTGTTATAGGAAGTGTCAAGGTTGAGTTATTTATAATATTAAATAGTGTAATTTTATACCTCTTGTCTAGTCCTCCTAGCCTAAAAATTCAACTATAAACTCATAATGAAATATTGATGTGAGAAGTTGTAGAGTGGAGAAGTGTATGTTGAGTTGGTCCCTTGTTCTCATGTGTAACATGCAGCTAGTTAGTATTCATAAACTATTTTGACATATCACCTCCCTTAGGATATTTTGATTTTAATTTTATCTCTCCCTTTTCCTTCACAAATTTTAGGTTTATTAGTGTTCTACAAGTGGTACATCAAGGAAGCTAGCCTAACCTAGAGATTTACCTCATTCTTAGGCTACCCATAGCCTAGAGGTGTTTCAATTATGCCACTTGGATTAAGAGAGATAATACATCTCCTCAAAGGGTGAAAATCCAAGTGATAATAGTTTTTGGCATGACCAATGGGACTCTTAGTCTAAGAAGTTGAAATATTTTTGGTGTTGTCTTTCAACACATCAACCTTTAGAGGCATCTATCTAAACATCAATGGTGACTCTAAGATTACATTAGTTGGTCAAGTAACCCAAGTATTCCATTGAATATTTTTGATAATCATTTCTTTTGTTCTTAATTCCTAATGAATTTTCATGGCTAACTTTGGTGTTTAATATTTTTTTACACAAGTTGGTGAGGTTTATCAAACCTATGACATTCCCTATTAGCCTTGTCATTATCCTTACCAGATCCAATATGATTCTTATAAAATATAATATGACCCTTATCAACCTATCCATAAGTTTATCATCCCTATAACTAGCCTTCTCAATATCTTTATCCTCCTAGTCAATCTAATCACTTCTCAAGTCAATCCATTTTAACCTTCAAGCAAACTCTTTTAGTCTATGAGAAGTACATGATTGATATTGACACACTAAGGGGACATGGTCAAGATATTCCTATTCATTTAATTCATAAGGTGAGAGATGCATTATATTTGGTCAAAATAGAGTGGGAACCTATTGAGAGAGCTAATTGGAAAAGTCTCACAAGTGAGATGCTAAATGTGAGTGGCTTGGTTTTATCCTTATAAGATAAGCTAAGAAGTCATGAAGAGTAGCCTCACCAAATCTATCAGCCATCATATTCACTTCCCTAACATTGATATCACTCCTACATGACTCCTACTCATGAACCTAATCAATCTTATCAAAGCCATTATTTTCCCAATTAGCTGGAAGAGAGAGTTGAAAAGACAAACCTTATTTTTGAAGCAAATCTTGATAGGAAGATTGAGTTGGCCAATAGGTAGATGCATCATTCCATATCATTAGTAAATTAAGTGGAATATAATCCCTTATTTCCCTCTCTAATTACATTCCCACCTCAAGAAGTGACCTCTAGATATGAGATTCCAAGTTGGAGACAAGGTGAAGAATCCAAGCCTAAGGAGATTCCAAGATTCTTAAACACTTCATCCACTCCACAAGTTGAATCACTACCTCAAGAAGAGGCTCATAATCCTAATATCCTAAAATGGAATAAGGTATTCAATCATGGGAAATAAAGGAGATAAAATTATCGATAGGGAATGTGTAATTGAGAAAGAGCTTGATCCTATACAAGTCCCTCCCCCACTTCCTCAAGAGACCTCTTATTTTCCATATCAGCCCTCTTGTACTCCTCATCCTCATGAATATTCCTATGAAATTTAAGAAAGAATTTTTTAAGAGAACCTATCCAATCAAATTGAAGAGTTAGATTCAAGGATGAAATTTATAATTCAAGGTGTGATGGAAGGTTTAGACCCAAAACATGGTCCTATGCCTAAACACACCCCATCTACCCTTCCTCAAGAGAGTCCTCAAGCTAAATCAAATGTCAATGAAGTCATTGTCAAATGGAAGGAAGAAAAACAAGCTATTTTATCCCAAGGCCTACCTCCCATTCCTTAAGATCTGATAAAATAATCCCCTACATTTGACTCTTAATCTAATTTTGAGTTCTATGTTCCACCTCCACCAACTAGTTCATCTTTTCCTCACCCTATCACTCATTGCCTTGATGGACTTATGGTCCTGTGCCTAAACACACCCCATCTACCCTTCCTCAAGAGATTCCTCAAGATAAATCAGATGTAAATGAAGTCATTTTCAAATGGAAGGTAGAAAACCAAGCTATTTTATCCCAAGAACTACCTCCCCTTCCTTAAGAGATTCTAAAAGAATCCCCTACATTTGACTCTTAATCTAATTTTGAGTTCTATGTTCCACCTCCACCAACTAGTTCATCTTTTCCTCACCCTATCACTCATTGCCTTGATGTAATTATGGTGTGGGAACCTAAATAATATCACTCTATTGAAAATAATTCAAAAATCTTTCTTGAAGAAAACATACCTCCTTAGTAGCCTCATTGGGCTAAGTCACTTGATTTCAAGATGCATGGTCTTGACATCACTAAGAAAGAGAAGGAGATAGAAGATCTTGCATCCCTTGAGAAGAAAATTTAGGTTATGATAGCTAAGATTCAACTTGAGAGCCCTCAAGATTTCCTAAATGTTGAATATGAATGTGTTATTAAGGATGGAGAATAATTTCAAGTCATCCCCAAAGAGGTTACAGTCCAGGAAAAATCTCTTGAGACCAAGGTAGAAGTTGTTCTTGAAGATGACCCAATACCTTAGCCTAATTTTGAATCACCCTTAGATGCATTGGATCTTGAATAAAACCAACTTGATAACCTCATACATCAAGAAGAGAAGATTGAAGAGGTAGTGGTTCTAGATGATAAAGAAGACAATGATGATTGACAGTTGTAAATGAAGTTATTTCAAGAGCTTGAAGAGCTTTGCCAAGTTGAGGGCCAAGTACATGACAAAGTGAAGAAAGAGTCTTCCATGGAGGACAATGACCAAAATTGGGTATAATATGCAAATATCCTTGATGAGCTATAAGAAATTATAGCTAAGAAGAGACCCAATCTTATTGAAAGCACTATGGGAATCAAGAAGGTATGCCTTGTTGAACCGCCATCAAAGGTTGTAATTGAGGATCCATATGAGAAATTGAGGCTGGTTGGTTGCAAGAAGAGTTCATTTCTATAGCCAAAATATTTGGAACTACCTAGTTCTCATTGAACATCATGCCAATGAAGTTGGAAAACATCATGAAAAAGTTGGAAGCATAAATTTCAAGGATCAAAATACTATATTTATCATTCATTCCTTCATGTCATGATGCAATAAGGGTTTCAAACTTCCCCTTTGATTTATGAGGGAGTTTTCATCTTAGGTTAGTTAGTGTTTGAGTTAGCTTTTTTAGTTTGGTGTGTATGTTCCATAAGTTCTCATGAAGCACATGTATGTTTGCTTTTGCTTTGTGTATGTGTCTTTTGTTTTGTGTGGTTGAGGTAGACATTAGTCTTGTCTTGATCAAATATTATTACCAAGTGGCAGGTCCTCTTATTGTGTTCCAAAATTGAGATGACTCACTAAGCCCAATGGACTAATAAGGCTATTGATCTTTAGTATAATAGGCATACTACCCCTATGAGTCACCAATTTGTTCACCAAATTTGACCCTGTAGGTCAAATTAGGACCCTTATAGGTAAAAACATGACTTTATAGGTTTATATGGGGTTTAATATTTTGTCATGGGGTGTATTATACATTTTTTTATGTCATTTATTCTATATTAGCCTTTGTCTTAGTCATTTTAATCACTATGTCACTTTGAGTCATTTAAAAGGCTTTTAGGGATCATAAATGAAAGTGGCATAGTTTTAAATGTACCCAAGTGTCCTTATTTCCTCTCAAACATCCAAGAAGTTAGATTCCCTATCAAAATGTCAGTCTCATCTAAAACTTGTAAGTTATCTAACTAAAGAGCAATTAATCAACTAAAACTAGGACTTTGGCACTTGTACAGACCATAGGGGAAGGTGACACATGGGAAAAGGTCATGGAACATATCTTCATCTTATTCACACTCATATCAATGTTTGACACTCTTTGAAAGTGATAAAAAGGCCTAAAACCATTTTTCTCCTTTCTTACCCTTTTAGACATGTAGAAGCGATCAATAGGTTCATATTTGTTATGGTCAGTGGAAGAGGTTTCAAGTCAAACACTGAGAGCTCCATTTCCATAACAAGAGTTACAATATTGGTCAACCATGCTTTATTAACCATACTTTACAAGTTGACTATGTTTTTCTATTCATTGTTTCCTACACCCTATAGGTTTTGCTCTATTTTGGAAAAGTCTATACAATTCACTTGATGATGTTGTTTTTAGATGATTTTGACTCCCTCTTCAAATTATTCCCATACCTGGTTTAGTGTTTGGATATGCAAATCATCTCGTGTTGTAAGAGAAGGTACCATTCTATGTTACAGGCTTGTTTTCACCATTTTTAGATCTACATGCTTTGCTAATGATTTTTGAGGAGGATGATAGGTTTTTTTACATGTTCTCAATGTCCTGTTAGTTTTATCACCTTTAAATCTCATTCTCCAATAAAAATTTTCATGAGAATGCAGTCTTAAAGTGCCATATAATCAACCTACTATAGGACTGTCATATACAGTCATTGGAATGAGATGTGTTAAATCTTGAACATGCTCCTAAGAGATTGAAATATAATTCCATGGTATTATACACATATTTATCACATAGGTAATAAAGTGAAGTTCATCAAATCATGTGTGGATAATAGGAGGCAACCTTTCTAACACTTAACATAGTTTTCTACCATTAATATGCACCTACAGACACTCTCATGAAGGGTTCAACATTGAAAGAAGGTGTGAGATATTGTTTTAGATTTTGAAACATATCAATTATTCATTTATACACCATTTATGGGAGACAAATTGATTTTTAAGGTATATTCTTCCAATACATGGACTATTTCATGCTCACTATCCATATGTAGCTCAAAATGCATCTACATGTGTTCAAAAGAGGAATGCCACATTGAATAGAGGTTTTGAAGACTGGTTTAAAGATATTCATGGGGATAAACACTTTTTTGGAGGATTGGTAAAGAGTCCAGGTCTTCCCATGAGGTCAAAACATGTAAATTGTCAACCCATGGTGACTAGATAAACTCAATCTGTCTGCATTGTAGAATAACCCCCTATAGGTGGTACCATAGAGAGTTAAAGAGCCATTTGAAGTATTGAAATAAGTGTTTGAACCCTTATTGAGTTAATATTAGGTTTAAAACATCATGGAATAATTGTTTGAATTGATATATTTATATTCAAGGTTGAGGGTCACTTCAAAAGATGATGACTATGGAATTCAGGCCCTTTATCCCTAAAGCATGAAAATAGAGTTCCTTGATGTTTTGTTGGTATTTTGTAACAGGGTTGAAAATTATTTTAATGCATCCTCATATGTTTTTCATGAATTTTAAATATAAGAAAAGTAATCCACAAGTTTTTATGGGTAGATGATAAATGGAGGTTGGTTATTGAAAATCCCAAAGCTACATTTTTATGCACTAATTTCAAGCATTGATATCTACAAGATTTTAATCCAAAAGAGACCTTATCCACCCCAGTTGAAAAAATAAACCATGAAAATATAATTGGATGATTAAAAAAATTAAAAGGAGTAATTATTATATAAAATACACTCAAGGAGAATGATATAGTGTGTTTTACCTCCCATACACACCTACATGTATTCCATTATGCAAAGTACTCACCTACAGTTGATTGTAGGTAGACAGTTAAGTGAGACAATGCCTTGGATAAGTTGAAGGTGAATAAATGATTCCAATCATTTTTAAATTTTTATGTAAGATTTAGGAAAGGTTATATACATTGTTTCAAGTCCAACTAAGTAAACATCACGTACAGGTATGGTGCCAAAGAGCAAAACACGATCAAGGAATCACACACACCCTTGAGTGGTAGGATATGAAAAGAAGCATGTAGGGATTTGAAGTGTTATATAGACCTGTAAAACCATAATAATGACCATTAAATTCCTTATAATTTCTTGATAATGGTAAATGATGCAAAAAGGTGCTCTAGTGATGTAATGCATAGTCTAAAGTGAAAATCCTGCACATAGTCTTTGATTAGTAGATCTATCTTGGTTTTTTAAGATTTTGGAGGGTCAAATGGTTTGAAAAACGTATGAATCCTTGTATATAGGGTATTTAAAACCTATATAATCCTCTCCAACATTCAAATTCTCTAAGTAAATAGGGGAAGTACCCTCTATTTTGTCTTAGATAGAGGGTACTTCCCCACATGCATAAATTAGAAGATTTGAGAAAGAGTAATAAAGGAAAAAAATAGGAGATATTTGGAAATTTTAATAAGGTGTGTGGAGTTTAAAAACATATAGAGAAATATGAAAAACATCTCATAGGATAGAAATGACTAGGGTATTCCAATACTTTAAGTATATAGACAGGTCTATTTGAGGCCTAGAGCCCAATTGAGGGTCCAACTTCACTTCCAGCCCTTATTGATATTTATACCTTATTTAATAATGTTTATAGGATGAATTTTGATGTTTATAAGCTATTAAAATGTAAATAAAGCATAAAAAGGTCATTTTAGTTTTTAAGACAACTAATACTTGTTAGGCAAGGTTTAGGCCTAGTGTCTAAATGGAGGGTCATTCACACTTCTAGCCTTAGATGATCATTAAAATGGATTGGATCATGTTTAAATGGTCACTTATATGTGTAAAAGACTCAAACTTGTAGATAAGGCACAAAATAAGCCATTTTTGGGCTCAAGACCAATATTAAGCCTATGTGAATGGAAGAAAGGGATCGAGTGAGAAATTTTGAGTGCTCACATCTCCTCTAAATATTTTAATGGATATATAATACATTTGGAGATGTTATATATGGTCTTTAACAACCATTTTGTGGCATTGGATTGAAGGTTGGATGTGATATCTCTAGGAACAATGAATAATAAGGTAAAACAGACCTAAACCCTTATTAAGCCATTGTAAAGAACTGATGAAGGAGATGAAGAGAGAAAGATGCTCTAATGGAATATTTTGTCCATAAATATTATTGGAGGTTGCATAATAATCTCTTAGGATACTCCCTATCAGAATGAGTTATACAAAATTATATGGATGGAGTACAAAACAAGATTTTCTTGATAATTTTGTACATTGTGTATGTTATAAGAGGTTTTAAGAAATTAAATAAACTTTGTAAGAAATATTAGGAATTAATATAAATCGCAGTGTGTTTACCATCTACTTCATCCCAGCCAATCAAAACTAGCATAGTGAACATGATGGTGAGAAGTGTGAGGACTTAAAGTGGATGGATTTTTAAGGTTTACCTAAGTAGTATAAGGACATGGAGAGTCTTTAAAAGTTTAATAAAATCCCTCCCATTTATTTTCATGGAAAACTAAATCTAATTTTGAGGTGAAGTGTGAGGGGTGATTGAAAAAGGAGTTTTTTAGACTGCATGTAGTGATGGTTCACTTTTATGAGATTCCAAATGAGTAGTAATACAACATATGCATGGAGAGGCATGTCTAAAATCCTTCTCACCCATTAAAATCATAATACCTATCCCTAGTTAGTTTTGGGATGTTCAAATAGGGCTAAATCATGAAGGTAGTTTTCTAAGCCAAAATGAGAACTCCTACGCCACTTTTCAAGAGTTTCATGACTTGGGGTGACACTTGTGATTCTTAACCCTACATAGTTTGTTTCAAATATTCTTATCATTCATATTTAATTCCTTTTCTCATCTTTAAAAGTTTCCTTATTACCTTTAGACTTCTATCTTCTCCTCTCTCTGTCAAGTTCTATAAGAACTAACCATTTTAGCCTTTGTAAACCATGCTCCACCTGAGTATGGTGAAGCCCTACTCATTTGCATACCATTTGATCAGTAATACTACTGATTTTTACCTCTTATATTAATATTCATAGTGTGTTTTACTTAGATGATGGATCTTTCTTAGTGATGAATCTTGTTTCCTTAGCATGTTGTCTCATTCTCTCACCTATTTTTAGTTGGAAAGATTCTTCTTGTAGATCATGTGAAGTGTTATAGGAAGTGTCAATGTTGAGTGATTTATCTTATTCAATAGTGTTATTTTATACCTCTTTTCTAGTCCTCCTATCCTAAACATTCATTCATAACCTCATAATGAAATATTTATGTGAGAAGTTGCAGACTAGAGAAGTATATGTTGAGTTAGTCCCTTGTTCTCATGTGTAACATGCAGCTGGTTGGTAGTCATCAACTATTTTAGTGTATCACCTCCATTAAGATATTTTGATTTCATTTTTCTCTATCCCTTTTCCCTCACAAATTTTAGGTGTAGTAGTGTTCTACAAGTAGGACATCAAGGGAGCTAGCCCTACCTAGATATTTACCTCATTATTAGGCTACACACATCCTAGAGGTGTTTCAATTATGCCACTTAAATGGGGAGAGCTGAGACATATCCTCAAAGGGTGAAAATCCAAGTGACAACACCTTCCATATAAATTTAATATCATCTATGAATCAATACATGAAAACTAATCTACATTATCCATATATATACAAACATCACATATAGTAAGATAACATATTTAATATATTATTAAAATAAATTTAAACAATGGGGAGATAGAATGGAGCATGTTAGGGAGTTTAATTAGGGTCTTACTCAAGGGATTATTGGTATGAAGGGTAAAAACTTGGTAGTTGGATGCAACTTTAGAGGTAGGAAAGAGTAGGCACAATGTGTAGAAGATGAATTTTTTGAAACTCAAGAGTTGTTGGGTTTTGAATTGGGTTATAGAGGTTTGGATGTGCAGTGAGAGTTAGGAAGAAAGTTTAGATCATGTCAAAGAAAATTTCATGAAGAGGAGGATCTAAAATTGGTTAAGGGAGTGGCAACTAGATTAAATGCCTTTCTAAATAGAGGGCACTCTAACTGATTGGAAGGAAAATATTTGGTGCTTTCCTAGGTTCTATAGGATTAGGTCATGGTGCCTTCTAGTGATGGAGTGTGAATTGGGAAATCAGTTAAATTAGAATGGAACTCAAAGATTTTTGTTAATAACTTTCATATGTTATCTGAAAATGCCCTAATATACAAATGTGTAGGAAAATGGTTGGTGTTAGGTTAAGTGGAAGAGTGGGTTTTTTCAAATTGGGGGAAGGAGGTAAAGATTTGTTTTCTTTTGAAGGGTTTATTTGTGGTTACTTTTTCCTTAGACTCATCCCATGATCTAGTCATGCAAAATCCCTTTTGATCTTTAAGAGGATTAAGGTTATGTTTTCAAAAATTAAACCCTAATTTTGATCCCTTGCTAGCCAAAAAAGGTTCATTTTGAGTTTGGATTACTTTTACAATAGACTTATTGAATATCAGGTTTGGATTATCTAAAATCTCTGGGTAATATTATGGGCTCTTTCATTAAGGTTGATCTTATTTCTTGAGGAGTTCTAGTATCTTATGCTAGAGTTAGGATGTTCGATTTAGACAAGGATATTTTGGAGAAAATTTTGATCAAGTCCCAGGGTAGGGTCTAGAGTCAACAAGTAGATATTGAAAAAATACCTTTCTATTATTTTTAGTGTCATCATCTAGGACACATTCAAAAAAAAAAATCTCTCAAAAATTAAGCTCCTCTTCACACTCATTTGGCAGTCTAGCCAATTTGGTAGAGAAAGTTGGTGAGTAATAACAAGTATATGGATATTTTGGAGAAAGGTCCTCCCCAAGTAAATGTGGGGAAAGTTTATATAGAGGATTTTTTAGGTATGAAGGAAGGGGATCCTTAGGTCTATCTTGAACTAAATCTCATTCCTAATTATATTGCATTATCACAAAAGCCAATTGAGCTTGACCTTGATAGGAATATCAAAAACACAAAGGATCTGCTTTACAAACTAGATAATGGTAGTAATTTATTTCCAAATTCTTTAATAAAATTTTGTGCATTTATAGAAAAATAATCTAAGTCAATCAAATATATGTTACAATCCTCAAGACAAAATGGTTCAAGTTTCAATCTCAAAGGAAGGGGGTAGGTAGAATTGATTTTGGGATCAAAAGAAAGTGAGGGTAGTGATTTAGAGGAAGAGGAGGAATCAGAGTTAGAAGAATAATTGAATACATGAGAGATTCTCTCAATATCTCAAGTTTAGTTCTCTTTAACCCATCCAAATTAGGGACCTAAAAATAGAAGGGTGAGAAAATTGATTAAAGATAAGATAGAAGGGGAGATTGTATGTGGAAAACATGATATTTTGCATCAATTTATGGAGTTTGGAAAGTGAGGGGTGGAATTCCCCCCACTAGGTCAATGAATCTCCTATCTTGGAATGTAAAGGCCTTGAATTCCCCAAATAAGATGTAGGTAGTGAAATTTATCGTGTTGGTTGAAACTCCTGATGTTTTTTTACTCCAAGAAACTGAATTGAATTTGTAGGAAACTTTGAATTTGATGAAAACAAGTTGGGATAGTTGGAATAGTATTTTATGGAAGCATTTGGGTCTTTTAATGGCTTGTAATTTATTTTATTTCCTTTGATAGCTAATGTAGTGGCAATGGATTTAGGTCCTTAGTGGTAGTTTTGAAGGTTCCATAGTTTCTCTTCGGATGTTAATTTCCTATTTTTCAATATTTATAGTCCTAATGATGTTAGCTATAAATGGAAACTTTGGTAGGTATTATCTGATACAATGGTGAGGTGACTATAGGAAAATATTCTTCTTGACCAAAGAGACACAAACATAGGGAAAATATTTTATAATAAACAAAGCTAAGGATCCATAAACAAGAGGAAACAAGTGTCACATAAACAAAAAAAGCTAAGGCTTTAAAAAAATTCCAAGATGCCACACATAATACATAATAAATAACTATCCTACCATGAAAATGTAATAGCATCAATGAAGAAATATGTGAACACTAATCTAAACTATCCATATATATATAGATATCACATCATATTAAGATATAATATTTAATATATTATTAAAATACATTTAAACAATGGGTAGATAGAATGGAAGGGAAAAACCTTGGTATTTAGATATGGAATAAACCAAAGGTAACTCACCTTCAAGTTTTATATTATAAGGCATATATTCATGTTCCTAAGAAGAAAATAAAGAAGTTGGATAAGAAAACAAAAGAATGTATTTTTGTGGGATACAATGCACAATCAAAGGCATGTAGGCTCCTTGATATGACAATAAAGAAAATAATAATTAGTAGAGATGTGTTTGATGAAAAGAGTGGAATCAATCCACCTTCTACATAGGCAAATGATACAGGCAAAAGTCCTATAATATTTTCAAATAGTGATGGTGAAAGTTAATAAGAAGATGGTCAAATAGGACCTCTAGCACCATCACCTATAGTTCAACATATGCCTAAGTGGTAAATAAGTACTATACGAGATGGTAACTTGAATGGAGTACTAGATACATCCACTTCAAGATCAAGGACTTGAAGCATGGCTCAAGAAGAGGTTAATATGGACCTTATGATTATTTTGTAAGAAACATATGATCCATCTATAGTAACATAAGCCCTACAGTCTAGACCTTAGAAAGATGCCATAGATGCAGAATATTCATCACTAATGAAGAATAACACTTGGTAGCTTATTGATCTTCCAATACGGAAGAAGCCTATTAGTTAAAAATGGGTCTTTAAGATATTAAAAATAAGATGGAATTATTGATAATTATAAGGCAAGGCTTGTTGTAAAAGGGTATGCTTAGAAAGAAGGCATTTATTATGAGGAGACTTTTGCTCCCACAACTAAGATAAAGACTATCAGAATGATTTTTTCTATGGTTTCATAGTTTGGATGGAAAGTCCATCAAATGGATTTTAAAAGTGCCTTTCTTAATGGATATTTTAAAGAGTAAGTATAAATGACTCAACCTAAAGTTTTTATGGCACCTAATTAGGAACAAAAAGTGTGTAGGCTTATCAAATCTCTTTATGGGTTAAAACAAGCTCCCTGAACATGGTACATTAAGATTGATGAGAATCTCATACAACATAGATTCAACAAGAGTCCATATGATCCTAAACTATACCTCAAATATCATGGGGTGGAGGTTGTTATAGTGATTGATTATGTTGAAGATCTATTCATCACAGGTAGCATAATGAAGATGATCAATGCAACTAAGAATGATCTCAAGTGATCATTTGACATGATAGTTCTTGGGATACTACACTATTGTCTTGATTTGGAGGTATGTCAGAAGGAACATTAAATTTTTGTTTCACAGATGAAATATACCAAGATATTACTCAAGAAATTTAGGATGATAGATTGCAAGCCTATTGCAACACCTATGGAGACAAGACTTTAGTTGTCTCGTATAGATCCATCACTAGAAGTAAATACAACTCTCTATTGGTAGTTGATTGGGAGTCTCATTTACTTGACATATACTAGGCCAAATATTAGATATGCTATCATCTTTCTCAGTTCATACAAGAAACAAAGGTGGCACATTAGAAAGTGGAAAAGTAGGTATTGAGATACATCAGAGGTATAGTTGAGTATGGCCTAGAGTAAAATAAGAATGATAAGTTCTTCTTGATAGGATACATAGAAGCAAATCATGAAACTTCTATTGATGATAGGAAATCCACTTCTAGATTTGTGTTCTTTCTAGGATCTAGTCTAATTTCATGGGGAAGTAAGAAATAGAATTGTGTTTCTAGATATTCCACAGAGGCATAATATCATATTTTAGTTTGAAATATCTATGAAGTAATATGAATATGTCACATTCTTTTAGGACTTGGATTTTTACAAAATAAACCTATAATTATGATTTATGATAATCAAGGTGTTATACATCTTGTTTAAAATCTAGTGTTTCATGAGAAAACCAAACACATAGAGGTTCAAATTCATTTCATATGCGAACATGTTCAACAACACAACATACAGCTCTAATAGTTCCCCACTTAGCATCAGTGTGTAGATTTATTCATGAAATCACTTGCACATGATAAGATTGAGGCATTCAAAAGTTCTCTCTCTTCTTCTCTTCAGAATATGATCAATTAAGGGGGGAATGCTAGAATAATTAATTAATCCTAGATTTTTAATAAATGTCTCAAGGTAATTTACACCTTTGATTGACATAGGTTATTTAGGTGGAGTATTTCCTAGGTGTGATTAGTTGTAATCTCCTATAGAATAGGAGATATAATCTCATTTAGTATAGTGTAAATAAGCACCTCTTATAGTGCTTTTCTCAATTCAATTAATGCAATTTATTCTATATTCCATTTGTGTTGAATAATTAACTAGTGGATGTGCTCCCTAAATCTATTTGGCTTACCTGGAATAATAAAAGAGTGGGTTTGAATAATATTATAGAGAGAATTGATATATTCTTGATCAATCCAAATTGGTTGTTGAGTGATTATGTAGTGGAGAGTTTAGTACATGATGCTTCTGGTTGGATCACTTTCTGATTATTCTCAATTTTTTTAGGGATTGTCTTTCAAAATGTTATCCTTTCAAGTTTGAGTTAGTGTGGTTGTGAGAGCCTTCATTATTTCAACTCATAAATAATTGATGGTTAGGATGTCCCCCTTCCTCTAGTTCTCTCATGTTTAAAATGAAAAATAAACTTTAGTAATCAAAGGTTGTCTTAAAATGTGGAATTTTGAAGTTTTCAAAAATATTTTTCAATAAAAGGCAAAGATTGAAGTTTCTTTATTGTCTTTGAATGATTCTATCATGAAAGGTGGGATGGATGTGGTATATTTTTATTTAAAGTAGAAGCTTATGCATGAGTATGATTAAATCCTTCTTAGAGAATAAATTCATTGGAAATAAAATTTAAGGTTGAACTGGTTGTAAGAAGGGAATAAAAATTTGGCTTTTTCATAATTTAGTGAGGGCTAAAATATATACAACTCATAATTCTAGTATTATATCCAATAATAATGAATTTTTGACTTCCCAAGAGGATATTAGAGTTGACGTGATGTCTTTATTCAATAAAATTCTCTTTGGATAAGATCAATCCAATCTGGAAGCTCAAACTTTAAATTTGGGGTTATTCCCCAAACTAGTTTTGGACAATCAGAATGCTCAATTGATGGCTCTCTTCAATTTGGAGTAAATTCTCTCTGTAGTATTTTTGATGGACAAAGATAAAGATCCTAGTCCTAATGGTTTTCCAACATATTTTTTCAATCCTTTTGGACATTATGGGATTTTATGTGTTAAACATGGTGTAAGAATCCTATTATCATAGGAAAGTGGCTCCTGATTTGAATGTTAATTTTATTTTCCTGCTTCCAAAAGTGGGGTCTCAGGTGATTTTTAGTGATTTTTGTCCTATTTACCTATGTAATTTGGTGTATAAAATCATTTCCAAATATTTGGCCAATTGGATCAAGTTGGTATTAGATTCCCTCATTTCTCAAGAACAGATGAGTTTTGTGTCAGGGAGGAATATCCAAGAAAACAACACTAGAAAGGCATGCTTCTTAAATAGGATATCAGTAAATCCTATGATAGGGTTAATTAACACTTTCTAATCAGTCTTAGAAAAAATTGGATTTTTCAAAGATTGGTGTAATTAAATCTTCAGTTGTATTACTATTCCTAAATTTTTAGTTTTGATCAATGGGTGTTTAGATGGTTTCTTCGAAGTTTTGATGGATTTGAGGTAAGGAGATCCATTGTACCCATTTTTATTCATCTTAAATACTAAATCTTTGGGTCAATGTTAGTTCAAGCTAAATTTTGGAACTAGGTGTCTAGTTTAAAAGTGGTGGATAAAATTGATATTTTGTCACACCATCAATTTGATGATGATACTTTTCTCTTTGGAGTTACTTCTGTTGTTGAGGCTTGACAATTCAAGGCAATCTTAAACAAATATGAGTTAGTGTCATATCAGATGGTCAATGAAAGAAAATCAAAAAAAGTCTTTATCAACTATAATGAGGTAGAGCAAAGGGATATTGTTGTGGTGTTTTGATTTAAAATCAAGAAGCTCTCAAGTAAATACCTAGGCATTCTAGTTTTTTTAGGAGCTAATAATTCAAGTATATTAGAATGTTTAATAAAAAATTCAATTCTTGGTTGGCATCTTGGAAAGGGAGGTGGTTGTCACTCGCTGGAAGAATCACTTTGATTAAATTAGTTTTGAGTGATCTTATTACTGATGTTTTTATCTTGCATCCCTCCTACTACACTATGGTTAATAAAATTAATAAAATCATGAAGGATTTCCTCTGGCAAGATGTGTCAGATTCTATAAAAATTCTTCTTCTGAAATGGGAGTGAGTTTTCAAACCAAAAAAGATGGGGGATGTTGGGATTAACAATCTTCACCTTCATAATTTATCTTTGTGAGCTAAATTGGTATGGTAGATGATTTAAAATAGAGTGCATTATGGAGTAGACTTCTTACAGCCAAATATCTTGGGTTAGATTATCCTTGGAGCATGTTTTTTTATTGCTAATCTACCCAAGGGCTCGCATATGTGGAATTTCCTATTGAAATGTAAGTCAATTATTATAAATCATGTGTCTTAGACTATTAATAATGGGATAAGAGTGAAGTTTTGGTTTGATTTATGGAATGGCTATAATAATTTTGATGACATCTTTTAATTTCTTAAGGTGGGAATTATTCTTTAAGAGCTATGGGGTCATAAGCTTGTTGACTATATTAAGTTCTAGTCTTTCCAAGGTGTTGCTAGTTGGTGGTGGAAAAGTTTGATGGATCTATCAATTTATTTTGATTAGGGTAGGGCCATTTATGCTTGTTTATCTTCCAAGAAAATTTTCTTGAATGATAAAGAGGATGGTCTCCATGGGTTTGGAGTAAAATCTGGTAGGTATTCAATCAATCTTGGCTATCAAATGGATGAGGTTATAAAAGTGTCCTTTTCATGGGCTAGTAAGTTATGTTGGGGTAAGGAAGGGATTTATAAATTAGGGGCCTTTACATGGATGGAATTTCAAAATAGGATTTTGATCCAAGATAAGTTGCATAAAATGGGTTTCTAGGGTCCCTCTAGATGTTGTATGTGCAATAAGGATGAGGAATCAACATATCATATATTGTTCAATTGCTCATTTGTAAGGTGGTGTTGGTATTAGATTCGTGGTAAGTTTGAATATATTTGGGATTGATCCACCTCTCTAGAAAAATTCTTTAACTCTCTATATAATCTATGGTGAGTAAGTCTAGTCATCCTTATTTGATCTATATGGAAGGAAATAAATCATTGTATCTTTGAAAATAAAGAAAGGTCACTATTTAGGGTACTTTTTGAGATTTAAATATCCATTTTAGAAGTAGTTTTGGCCCAAGTTAAATGAATTAGTTTTGGCCAAACATTAATGGAAACTCCAAATGCAATCATCTGGTTATAACCAACTTAGGTACTTATTGTGATAATAATTTCTAAATATATTGTGTTTTCATTTGACTAATTAAGTTGGCATGGCTGGATATGATGAAAGATTCTATTATACACCCCCTTACCAACCTTGTCATGATCCACATTATGTCTCTCAATATCCCTATCAATATTTTTATCAACCTTATGATTCATATCAATCCTATGATTGTCCTACATTCTCCTCATATGGTTCTAATTACATACTTCAATAGCCTTACCAAGACTTGTAGTAGTCATACTCCTCATTTTATACTTCAATTCCACATGAAAATTATATTTCCCCTACCATATACTTATTGGCACTCAATCCAAATCTACTAAAATCATAAGAGGTGATGAGAAAATTGGATAGAGGACTTGATGTGGTCCCTTTTCATCTCATAGAGAAGATGAGGAAGTCAATTCAAATGTTGATGGGTAAGTGGATGTTAGTTGGAGAGGAAACCTAATATTATATCAATGATGAGGTTTATAAAATGAGAACTTTTATCCAGTGGTGGGATAATCAAGAGACCCAATCCAAAAAATCTCAATCATCATCTCATATCCCTAGTCCAACTCCTTTGATTCCAAGTCTTCCTCAAGCTACACCTATCCCTCCTTAATAAAGAAAGATCTCATCATATTGGAGGCCTTCTTAGACTATGATTCCCAATTATACCATGCCAATTCTTGTGGAATAATATGAACCTATGCAAGTATCCCCATCCCCTCCTCAAGAGTCCTCTTGTGTTCCTCATTAGTTTTATTATGCCCCTTATCCTCATGAAGCCAATCATTATCCTCAAGAGGAGCCTCCAAGAGAGATAATCCAATCCTCAAAAGACCCTATTAGATTCAAAATTACAACTTGGAATGAAGTAGTGAAGTCTTGGGTAAAGCAAGAGGAAGAAATACAAGATCAATAAATTTATGTCGAGTAAGAAAACCTTGTGCCTAATCCAGCCCCATTCCTCTTTCCTCAAGAGCCTCAAGTTGTTCCATCTTGGACGTATATCTAATAATATTATCAACATAAAAAAGGGGCCTTAGTTGAGAAGGTGAAAGATAAAGTTGTAGCTATTAAATAACCTCAATAAGGCTATGAGAAAGGTGAGGTGCTTGTTGTAGATGTTCACAAAGAGCTTGATAAAAATATGGAAGAGAATGTGTTTGAGAAGGAAATCGCCTCAACTAAGTTAGTTGGATCTCATGGGCATGATAAATAGTATGAATTTTAAAATATAATAGAAGATGAAGTTGTTGTTGACTCCATGAATCAAGATAACATGTGGCATAAATTAAATGAGACATGTGAAGAATATGAAGGCCTTCAAAAGCCTACAATTCTTGCTAATCATGTTGAAGACACTCTTGAAGATGCTTTGCCTCTCAAGGGTGTGTTTCAAAAATAAGATCCTATGCCATCCAAATGTGTGCAAGTTACAACCAACCTTAAAGTTGAAGACTCTTCAATCAATCAAGTTGAAGTCAACCAAGTGTTCAATAACCAAGAAGATAAGTTTAAAGAGGTTGTGGTTCTTTAAGAGAAATAAAGAAAATATGATTGGCTACGACACATTGAAATTATTTAAGAGATTGAAGGCCTTTGCAAGGTTGAAGGTCATGTGTACAAGGATATTGAACAAGATGTCTTCATTGAGTACAATGATGAGAATTGGGTTGAGTATGCAAAGATCCTTAAAGAGATTGAGGAGATTACAACAATTGATGAAAATACTAATGTCACTAAAGATGACATGAAAGTTAAAGAAACATGATTGGATGAAACACCATTGGACAAGGTTACAACTGAAGAGTCTCATAAGAAGTGTGTTGAAACATTAGAAGAGTTCACCTTCATAGATGATATATTTGTAACTATCATTATTGCATTGGAGATCATGCAGAGAAGATGTGAAATCATGATGGAGTTAAATACATCAAAACCAAATCTTAAAAGGTAACTTGCTTAATGCATTCCTTCATCTCACGAAGAAAAATATGGTGAAATTTTCCCTTTTATCTAAGAGGAGAAAAATTGTTTTAGGTTAGTTTATATATAGTCTATATTGCTTATATTGCCTTTGTGTTCCCTAATGTTTGATAGCACACATGTGTGTTTTGATTTTATTTGTATCTTGTTTTTTTAGTTTGTGTGTGTTGTGAAGAACAAGTGTCAAGTTTAAAGTTTATTTAAGTCTGAAATTGAGTGCAAGAGACCTCGTTTCCTAATGGGCATGCAAGGGTACTAGTCTTATTAGTATTGTAAGTATGCTACCCTTGTGAATAACCAAAAATGTTAACCAAATTAAACCCCAATTTGACTTTTTCACCTCCTATAAACTCAAACTTTTCATATGGTCATGGAATATCCTATATTTCCCCTAGAGTCTTCAATTAACTTTGTTAGCATGGTTTAAGGTTAGTTTGGAGAAGTTAAGGTAATTTCTTGTTTTGGTTATATTATGATATAAGCATGTCATGATGAAATAATTCATGGTTAAGTTGTGTCATAGGTGATTAGGGGTTAATTAATATCATTTTATGTCTTAAACATCTTCTCAAAAAATTTCATGAAGTTTTGAAGTCTTTAAGGTTCACTTGTAGTCTTGAAGGTGTTAAATATGCATAAAAGTGGATTTTTGGTTAACTTTACATGTGTCAAAGTTCCCCCAAAGATAAAATCCATACCATACACATTTAAATTATCATGGATTAGTTAATAAACTACCACACTTGTCATCATGTCATAAAAATGCCAGTTTCTTGAAATTCAATGACACTTTGATGAGTTAAAAGAAGTTGTATGGACTCTTAAAGTCATGTGCAAGTGAAAATAGATATAGAATGTTATTTTTAATTATAAAAGTTAGGAAAAATATTTTTAATAATTTTAAATATCCATAGTTTCATAAAACTACATATCTCTTCATTCATCCCATTCACAAGCTAGTGAAGGCCATTTTCAAGCAGACGATATAAGCTGTACAAGTAGAGTTTGGGGCTAAAATTTTGGAAAATTTTTGGGAACCATATAGGATTATAATTATTGGAATTGGTAATTAGATTTTTTTCTTATATTTATGAATAATATCTAAGAGACCAGATTACTTTTTGAGAGCTCAAAACCCCATAGGTTTAATTTAGAGAAACTCCAGTACAAAGTGTGAGATCATGGATACTAGAAATAAGTTTATTTAAGTTATAATATATCTTTAGATGCCTCCCATAAATTAATTCATCATGGTGACACATTTTGATGGCCTTTTGGAAAGCAAAATGGTTCTTGTGAGTAGTTTGCAAGTGACTATCATATTTTCTAAGTTTATGAGTTCTCTAGGTGTTTTGGTGCATTGGAATGATTCTTATTTATCTTATAATCTCTCTTCAACATGTTAATGACTTCCTGATCACTCAAACATTTTGTATAAGTCTTAAATTGGTTGCATCTACATTCACCATCTTGGACTTTGTTCTATGTGTTTTTGCATTAACAAGGTGTTTTGATGTGATTTTTAATGTGTTTTTCAAAGGATATTGAGGTGTTTTTTTCATTTTATATAATTAAGGTGATGGTATTTTAGTCATAGCATTAATTTATAGTTTATAAATCACCCAAACACAATGTTGCAGTCCTCAACTTCAACAAGCCTATAGGTATATAAATTTTAGAAAATTCATGGCTTAAATGTATTAATAAAATTTTATGTGACATAAAAACAAGGAAATTTTTCAATATGAAAAGTTTCATAAACATACAAGGAGCTCTAAGGCATTTGAAGGTCAACATTGAGTTGATGACAAACTAATGAACCTAGTAAATAGTCACCTGTAGACTGTGATAGTGTAGACAATGAAGGCAGAGTGATAATATGTATTTAAGGGATAATTGAAATTAAATAGTGATAATATACCTTTGAACATGACTGAGATATGGATAAGTTTGGGGGTTGATCTTGAAGACCTAGGAATCTTTATACACAGTTAACTATCTAGTTGATTACCTACAACCAACTAAGAGATTTGGTCTTAAGATAGTAATTTTGATGAGATATAAGAGTACTCAGGTCACTAAAAATGTTTCATGACATAAATAATAGAATTATAGAGCCATTAAAAAGGATTTAAGATTGGTTTTGGAGGCCTAATCTAAGATTACACTATCAAACTACCTAGTTGATCATCTACAACCAACCCATTTGAAACTTTGCCTTGAATATATATGTTTATGATGTTTGAAGTATTAAAGGGTATTTATAAATCATTAAAAATAGATAAAATCAATTTTAAATATTGGTAAATAGTTTTGAATAGCTAAAAATCTCAAAACATAGTCAATTGTCCTAATTGACACCTACAGCTAGTAAAATGTTGAGACTCTGCCTTGAGGTAGACAATGATAAAAGTAAAAAATTTAAAGGTGTTAAATAATTTATAAAACATCTTAGATACCTAATAATTTTAATAATCTCATAACATAGTCAATTTCCTTCAATAGACACCTATAGACTAGCTCCAAGTACACACAGGTAGTCACAGACCTGTAAGGGTTTTTTGGATGACCAATGGTATCAAAACATAAGAAAATAGTTTTATGTGATTATTTTAAAATTATATTATACTCAAGGAACTCAATTTATTTATGTCATTGGTGACCTAAAGAGGGGAGGAAATAAAAGGACCAAACAAGGGTCACACAATTTGCCTAGAGTATACTTTTTGTTTGAAGGACTATAACATGATATAAAGGAGGTATAATGTTTTAAAATGATTATAATTTAATGTAAATAATGTGATATCACTCCATAAAAACCCCAAAATCAAACTTTGAATGGAACAAGCACTAAAATTCCTACATATACAGTCCTTACATACACAATCTTGCCTACTTAGTCCTAAGAAGTGATTACTTGCTTAGAAGGTTGGAATGACTGAGAAGAGTAATATTTTTATCTAAGTGATATAATATGAATTAAATGAGATGATAATAGTCACTTATAATTTCAATTTCAATAAATAATTAAAAAATAAGGCAAACTCGATCATAAAACCTTTCATAGTCTTATTTACATATACAAGGTTGTATAGGCAATCTTGAACAAGAGGTGATAAAGTGGTGCTAGGATGATACTTTAGAGACTTGAAAATATATTTAAAGGGTTTTAATATGCATTAAATTATCTCTAAACATCTGATAGTATAGATGGTGAAAGTAACACAGTCACATGTATGCCTAATGCATACACAGACTTGTTTGGCTAGTTAGCCCTAAAAATTTTGAGAGATGAAGATCAGTTGAAGTGATTTGAAGACTTATATAGAATTTAGGATGTGATAAGGTAATTTAAAAAAAAATTATATGAATTCATAGACTCCAATAAATAGATAAATTTGGTGTACCTTAATTAGACCCTACAATCTTTAGTGTATGCATAGTCTTGTATAAGTAGTAGGATAAGATGATATTGAGTCAAGTTGAGTTTAATGATACATTAAGAATAATTATAATATGGTTAAGAACATTATAGAATACTTCATGAAGTTAAAAAACTTTAAGAGTGAATGAAAAAGTTGAAAATAATGAGTAGGGTCTCTTGGTCAATTTGATTTGCTAACCCTAGGCCTAGACCATTGAGATATAGAGAGGTTTGATAAATAAGTGTGGAAAGATGAACATTGAAATGTGTCAAGGAACTACTATAATTTATGAAGGTAATTTGAGCTCAGACCTGAAAGTCCTCAATAACCCATTTTCTTGCTCAGACATATCAAAATGTTCACTTCCATCCTGAGAGGCCACTTTCTTTTGTTTGGTATGGAATACATAATATGAATGGGATCTTGAGATTATAGGGGAAATTTAATAAACTAATTTACTTTAAGTTTTTGGAATTGGTTTTTGGTTTCATGCCTTGAAGTTTATGAACTATCGTTAAGAGTTCAAACCACTTTCAAGCTACCTAAAAGGGCTATAAGGACCAGGCGAGAGAGAAATCTACTTTCATGCCTCCAAATGGATTAGAAAAGCTTCATAACTACCTAGATCATGTTCAAAACTACTCTAATAATTATTCCATACCATTTTTTGGTACAATATTGTATGGAACTATACAGATAGGGCTTAAATGATTGATTTTTATTATTTTATAGGTCCATACAAGTAGTCAAAACTTAAAAATTGAAAGAGGGGTAGAGGAGGATGTTTTATAAGTGAATCACATGTTTATATTGGATTTGGAACATGTGTGGAGGCTATATAATAAATTTTCATTCTCTTGGTAGGAAGGCCTAATTAAAGCCTAGTTAGGAGAGAGAAAGGGTAAAAAAGGACATCACCACTCATCTTAGAGCATTAAATTCAACCTGGAGTTGTAAATACATAGAGGGTACTATAATATTCCCTTATATTCTCAAGAATTTTATTTTTACTTTGTTCCACAAAGGAGGTTTGTGTTATTATAAGGCTACAAAGAATGAGGCCTATTTGAGGCTTTTGGTAGTTAACAACTTGTTGCGGCTAATTTAAGGCCTCAAGATGGATTTTTTTAGGTCCAATATGGTATGAATATTCCATTAATGAATATTGTACAAGCTACAATAATTAAAACCAAGTTTTGACACTTGTGTGCAAAATAGGCCTAAGGAGATGAAGAGCCTTGTAGACACCTTGCATGAGAAATAAGTGATGTATCAAAGAAAAACTAGTGGATTTAGCTAAGAGGTGTTAAAAATAGATAAAATAGGTAGAATAAACTTATTTGATCACCAATAAGGCCACTTTTCCTTCAACATGTCAAGAATAAGAGAAGTTTCAAGAAGTTAGTCAAGGTGTCAAACAATATTTTCAACTTCCATGCCACTTGGAGAGTTGTAGAATCTACATAGGAGCTACACATGGCTTTGTAAACCTATAGAGACTATTCCATAACTCATATTATTATTTTAACTCACATGACACTTGTCTACTCTCTCTCTTCTACACCCTTCTTCTTTTCTCTCACATTCTCTATATATTGAGCCATTTTTGGCTAAATTTATATCTTCCACCTAAGTATGGTGAATCCCTGCTCATATGAAACCTTTGATAAATAAATAATTATTTATTTTCCCTTCTCCATCAGTTGTTTCAATGTGTTTTATAAGTTAGTTGACCTTGTTAAGTGATAGTTTCTCTTCCCTAGCATGTTATCCTTGCTTTCAAGCATATTCAATTGTGAAAGTCTTTGACAGGTCTCTTGAATTTTCTTAATGGATTTATCATGATTTTAGTGAGTTAAAAATATACTAGTGTCAATTAATTACCTTTTTTTTATTCATCCTAACTTAAGTTATCTTCACAAACCTCTATGAGAAATACTAATGCAAGGGCAATTTTGGAGTAGTTTCATATACAGATTATACTTTTGTTTGAAGTGTAATTGTAATTGGTTAGTAGTTTTTAGGTTAAGATAGGTGCATCACCTTGTTAGGATATATTTACTATATGCTCTCTCTCTCCCTTTTCATCCAAATGAGTTAGTAGTTTCAGTGATGAGCTTCAATAGACAAATCAAGGGAGTTAAAACTTCAATCTAAAGGTTTACCTATTCTATAGGAAACCCATAGGCCTAAAGATAATCTCATTTCATAACTCAAGTTAAGAGGGATTGAATCACCCTCTTATAGAGTGTAATTTTGAGCTATAACAAGTTATACTATTAGTTTTGAAAAAGGTTATCTCCCTAACCAGTTTCACTATTTGATTCCATTCACACCCTATCAAGTTAAGTTTACTTGGAGTTGGTCGCACTTCATATGATCTTGACACTTGTAAAAATCCTATTAAGGGTTTGGTAAGGAAATTTACTATATATATCCACTTTTAATCTTATTTTATAAAGAGTAATGAACCATTAAATCATGTTGAATCATGTTAAATCAATGAATCCATCATAAGAGTACAATTTATATTTAACATTCTTATTCCCTAGTATAAGTGCTTCCCATATGAATTTTAGATTCTAACCTAATCTCACATGGTATCAGAGTAGATGAAGAGCCTTTGGATAACCTCTTAGATGATCTTATTTCCATACTAGGTATGATCTTTGCTTGCATCCTCTTTAAGTGGTCCTAAAAATCAAAAAGGTGTGCAAAAAATTCTATTTTATGAGAGGGTTTATTATTTGTGTGTTTTTTGTTGAAATAAAATTATTGGAGCTTCATGGAGAAAACATGAGTTCTCCATTGCATTTAGGGTGTTTAAAAAAGTCAGATCTATCTCTTATTTTATCCCAATTAGATAATTAAAGTGAGATCTATTATTTACATATGCAAATTTAAGTTTTTTATCAAAAAATAATATGTATGTTATTATTCATAAAAATATATAACATTAATAAATCACTCAAAACATTTTATATGTTGTGTTCCCCTCATTCTCAGATTTCTACAACTTTTTGAATTTCTAAATATTATTATGTAATGCAAAAGTTATCATAGTTTCACTAAATGTTATTAAAAAACGTAACTTTTTTAAGTTTAAAAAAAATGTGAGTTTTTATTATTTTTTCTCACCACCAAAAAAAAAAAAAAAAAAAAATCTAAGTTTTTAATTATTCTTTCTCAAAAAAAAAGTGAAAAAGGGTGGTTTTTTCTCACCAGTAAACAAAATGTGATTTTTTTAAAATTTTTTTTCTCAAACAAAAAAACAAATGTAAAAAAAAAGTGAGTTTTTAAATATTTTCTCACATATTTAAAAAAACACAAAAATGAGTAATATAAATAATTTTTTCTCATAGAAAAATAAAATTTCACTTTTATTTTTTTGTATTTTTTTCTATCACAAAAAAAAAATTGCCCCTTGAGTTTTTTTTTTGCAATTTTTTCCAATGGAAAAAATAAAATTGCACTTTGAGTTTTTTTTGATAAATTTTTTTCATGCCAAAAATAAAATTACATAATTGGTCACCTCATTCAGTCACCCATGGAAGCAAGTACCACTACCCTCTATGATACATAATTTAATTGATGAACATGGTGGGTGAGGATTAGTCTAGCAGGTGGTCAGACCCCCTCATGGAAAAAATATTTTTCCACATCAATGTTCTTATTTTCTTTATATGACCAATTGGTATTGTCTCAAATTCATCTAGTATTCCCATTCTGGCATACCATCCTTTGTTCAAATTTTTTTTTAGAGTTTGTGTCTCCTTTAGGACCTTGTCTTAGCATCTTAAGTTTTTCATATTTTTTCTCATGACAAAAAAAAATTACTTCTTAATTGTAAATGGGTATCTTATTAGGCACATTATATGTCGAAACCCATCTGAGGACCATTTCATATCTCCTTGGCATATCTTTTAGTTGTATTTTCCTTGATTGTATCAGCATCTATCACACATTTTGCCAGACTCTAACAATGTCAGAGTGACTAGAGTATCTACAGGATGTTGTTCAAGAAGTGGCTACATCTACTCACACATATTTTGGTTTGTGTACTTCTTTACATTATTTTAGTTTTTTATTCAATTTATGAGATAGTTTCTCTAGTATTGCACCTTGAAGTCCTTCTTCACAACTTAGTAACCATTATTCAGTGACACCATCTTTGTGTTCACTTGTCACCACTTCCACCATTTACATCATCAGAGACATGCATTACTACCTTCTCTCAGTTCAGCATTGAGGTGAGGCATTTAGGCAATGCTTTCTTGAGTTAATTTCACTGCCCATTTCTTCGGCATATATTATTTATTTTGAGTGATCCATGATTTCAATATTATTTCCTAAAGCACTTGGTAGTTATAGTGAATCAACATCCATGTATTATGGTAAGATAGATTGGCATCCTTAGGGACACTCAAATTCAACATTGCTTCAAAGAGTTTCTATGAATTTATTCCATCCATCATAGGGGGAGTTATTTCTTTCAAGTTTTTTCCTTCTCTCTTGTGCTTGAGAGGATCATTTTGTATATGGGTACCTCATCATGCCTTGTAGCCAAGATACATTATTTTTTACATGTTTTCAGTTTGCTTTCCTCCTAAGTTACACTCAAGGGAGGTGTTGGTGTGAAAAGGGTTCTCACCTAAACAAATTTTATAATTTGGGTTCCTTTCACACTTATTCACTTTAAGATTGCTTAGGACTTAATAGTGTGCATATATGTTTAGTGCATAATTAGATGTTTAATTATGTGCACATGTATTTGTGCATAATCTAGTCACTCCACAATGAGTGGACCACACTCTGGGCTATAGGTTATTTACTAATTATCCCCAACTTTTGTGTGTGCACATGGTGTTGGCATACCCCACTTTGGTGTGTTTACATGGTTTTGAAATACTCACTAGGGTGTGAGGTCTGAGTTTTTTTCATTATTTTTTGCATGATTATTTAACCCCCTAAGTTGCACTTAAGGGTGTGTTGGTGTGAACATGGTTATTTATTGTCTAGTTCCACTATCTAGTGTGAATAGGGTTATCTCCCTAACTAGTTTCATTATTTGATTCCATTTTTTTGACATACATCAATTTTTTTGACAATTTTTTCTCCTGGTAAAAATAAAATTACACAAGTGGCCACCTTATTCAGTCACACATGGTGAAAAATATGAGTACCCTATATGATAAATCATTTCATTGAAGTCTAGTGGGTAAGGCCCAATCTGATAGGTGGTCAGACACACTCACAAAAAATATATTTTTTCATATTAATGTTCTTATTTCATCTGCATGACCAACTGACATTATCTTGACTTCATCCAATGTTCACATTTTGACTAGACCATCCTTTATTCAACTAATTTTTGTAGAGTTCATGTCTCTTTCAAGACCATTTCTTAGTGACTCAATTCTTCAATGGACATATATAAAGTCCCCTTTCTTCTCACATTGAGTTTTTTCATAATTTTTGTCATGACAAAAAGTTATTCCTCTATTGTAAATGTGTATCTTATCAGACACTTATATTTTAGAACCCATATAAGGACCATTTCATGTCTCATTGGCATATCTTTTAGTTGTATTTTCCTTGATTGTATCAACATGTATCACACCTACCACTTGAATTTGATAGTTTTGAAGTGATTAGAATATTTTTAGGATGATGTTTGAGAAGTGGCTACATCCACTCACACATATGTTGGTTTGTGTACTTCTTGTCATTCTTTTAGAGACATGCATTGATACCTTCTCCTAGTTTAGCATTGAGAAGGTATTCAAGAAATGCTTCATTGGGTGCATTTCACTACCCATTTCTTTGGCATTCAATGTTTCATTTGATTATTTGATGTATTTAGTACCATTTCCTACATCACTTGGTAGTTATAGTGACTTGACATCATGCATTCTATTAAGATAGATTGTAATTCATATGAACACTTGAATTCAACATTGCTTCAGGGAGAGTCACATGAACTTACTCCTTCATCTTGTAATAAGGGGAGTTTTTTTGTTTGGGTTTTATCCTTATATTTTATGATTGAGAGGATTATTTTGTACATGGGTACCTCATCAATATTTATTGTTAGGACCCATTTGTTATTTTTTTGCATTATTTTTTAACCCCTAAGTTATACTTAAGGGGGCTATTGGTGTGAATAGGGCTATTTCTTGTCTAGTACCACTATCATGTGTGAATGGAGTTCTCCCTAATTTGTTTCAATATTTGATTATGTTCACACCCTTTCTAATTAAGTTTACTTGGGTTTGGTCACACTCCATATGATCTTGACACTTGTCAATATCTTATAAGGGGGTTGGTGAGGACATTTACTATATATATCCCCCTTGTAAGCTTATTTTATAATGAATAATGAACCATTTAATCATGTTGAATCAGTGAATCCATGAAAATAATACAATTTATTCTTATCATTATTATTCCCTAGCATAAATGCTTTCCATAAGTATTTTAGATTCTAACATAATCACACATGGTGTCAAACCCCCTCATGGAAAAACTATTTTCCACATTATTGTTCATGTTTCATGTACATGCTTAATTGGCATTATCTTGATGTCATCTAACATTCAAATTATGGTGGACCATGCTTTATTCAACATATTTTTATAGAGTTTGTCTCTTTCAAGCCCCATTATTATCACCTGCATTCTTTTGTAGACACATATCAAGGCCCCTTTCTTAGTGCATTGAGTTTTTTCATAATTTTTCTCATGACAAAAAAAATACTTATCCATTGTAAATGGGTATCTTATCAAACACATTATATACTAGAACCCATATGAGTACCATTTCATGTCTCCTTGACATATCATTTAGTTGTATTTTTCTTGATTGTATCGACATCTATCTCACTTGTTGCCAAACTCTAACAATTTTAGTGCAAGAAGTTCTTAGAGGCATCAGAGTGGGTATTGGTATCAGAGATCTTTAGGGTACTAAAAATGTTAAAAACTTCTATATTATAAACACAAAATAGCTAAAAATATTGAATATAAAATATTTTATTCCTTTTAGGGAAGGAATCACTCTACAAATCACTTTCCACTTTGAATGGGCTACCTCCTTATCAAAATAACACTATAATTAATTTTTGTTTTGATTTGATGTATTATAATGGCTTATTCCCCTCTATTTATACTATTATAATTTACCTAAATCTTTGTTCTTATGTATGTGATATTAAATTACTATTCTTTGCTTTTCACTACTATTCACTATTTTACTATTTATGCTACTAATCCACCCCTTCCTAGGTATATTACATCCCAACCCCCTTGACATGTTTTATCCCTAAAACATGCATATCAAAATATGTATAAGACCATATAAAGGCATGTTCATGTGTCCTTTTTGGCTTCCACTTCTTCTTCCCATATTTTGATAGAAGCATGTACAATAACACTATGAATAAAATCACTAGAACAAAGGGTATATGTGCATAGATATGGATGAATGCAATAACCATGACTAAAATTAGGTCAGTCTCGTAGTTAGAGTCAAGTAGTGAAAGTTGAATATTGGTGATGATCACCTTAAATATAGAATAAAGGTGCATAAAATAGTCAGCCTTATGAACCAACTGAGGGTACATGCCATCCCCTTAACATAGTTATTAGAGAGATTTGAATCTTTGGTTCCATGATTGGGCTCTATAGTGGTCAATTTAGACTCATCAAAGACTTGCATGGGTACATCAGGTCCTTGATTAGGTTTTTTGGTGGCTTGCTTAGGTATTTTTGTTTCTTACATGGGCTCTTTAGGTTCTCTCTTATACTCTTTTTTTACCTAGTTGGGATCTTTAAGTACTTGTTCTAGTGCTTTGGGTGCCATTTTGGACTCAACCTATACTTGGTCAGGCTCTTTGGGTGTCATTTTGGACTCATGATAACAGAGCTAGTTAAGTACATAAGATAGATTTTTAGGGTTGCAATCTATCAATTTATTTTATTACCAAGTATGCTCTTCTCTTGCATATATAAGATGGTCTTAAGACTTAAAATAGTATGAAAGGAAGAACCAAATTTAGGGGGGTTCACACTTAAGTGTTTATTTCAAGTTTATTTTGGAGCTTATCTAATTACATCAGATCTCACCACCATAATTAGGTCATCAAAAAAAGATAGTAGCACTCCTAGTTTTGTTCTAGTTAAACATTGGAGATCCATCTACAAACATTTTTTGCATCAATTCTACATGCATCTAGAGAAGTAATGAGCAATTTGAATTTTTTCTATCTAAAATACATTTTTTTCCTTCAAATAATAATTTTAAAAAAAAAAATCCTCCTCCATATCTATCTTCTTAAAAAAATTGATATTACGAGTCCATTGTAACTTTTTAAATTTTCTTAGTTGGTTTTTTCAAAAAAAAATATATATATATTATTATCATAAATAAATACAACTAAAATTGAAAAAAAAAGAAGATATTTTTTTGTTATAAAAAAATAGAAAAACATGATCTTTTTTATGTTAACATCAATATATCAAAAAAAAAAAAAAATTAAAAACAAAATTATAAATAAGAGTATTTTTATATATTGAAAAATTAAAAAAAATATCAAAAAAGACAAAAGTTTAAAAAAATATATATATACATATACATATAAGGCCCATGGCCTATGTGCCCACACCTGCTCATAAAGGTTGAGGCCTTTGGGGTGGTGTTAGACCCCACCACCCAGGCCGTACAATCTTTAGGTAGGGGTTGCCCCACCACCAAAGTCAATGGCTCTGGTGAGTAATGCTCGGCCTCCACCAAGCCGTTCAACCTCCTTTAAACACCCTTCCAAAGGAAAAAAAAACATTAAATTTAAAAAAAAAAAAAAAAAACAAAAAATATTCATTTGTTTTTTCAAAAACAACAAAAAGAATCCCAAAATTATCAATTTTTGTAAATTCAAACTTGATGGAACAAAAAACCAAACCATGTTTTCCATGTAAAACTAATTGGGTTAAAATTAAACAGCTAAGTTTTTTATTCTAGTTTTTTTTTCACATAGAAATTCCCCACACATGGAAAATGTAAATCTTTAAAAAAAATGGTCAAATTCAATAGCTCACCCACTTGAAGACAAACTGAGCAAGATTCTTCTACATTTGGTGACATTTCTACCAAATTTAGTATATTTCTACATTTGGTGATAGTTCTGCTAAATTTGGTGAGTTTGTGGGTGACCTCCTCTCTATTTCACATGGTGATTGGGTAATTCTACTTCATAATGAAATATCTTGAGTTTCAGACATCTAATTGATAAGCAATTTTTATTTGTCTATTTATTTTTTTTTATTTTTTTTTATTTTTTTACTTATTTTTTTGCACTCTTTATGATGGCATAGACAATTTCTGGATTTGATTAGTGATTTTTCAATAGTTTGTACTTTATGACAAGCATTGTGATCATGTTATCCATTTTGGACATTTTGAGACTCTTTTTGGACTCATCTAAAACCCATTTTCAGTACAATTTTTTTGAAAGTGTATGTTTTTTCATATATTTTATAGTAGGGCTCTCAAATTGTGTCATTATATTATAAAATTTTATCTTGCACATCATTTCCTTATTTTGTAAATTATTACACATTGTAATCAACACCACTTAACTATTGGTGTACTATGCCCATCTCTTATCTACACAATTATGTGCTTGCATTTTTTTTACCATGGGCAATCCAACTTTTCCTCTATTAAATTTGTATAATTACAAAGTGGCAACCTTTCTATAAATCACATATGATGAGGAAAAATATGCATGGTTAATTGAACACAAGTTAAAATTGGTCACATATTTGATTTTATACGCGATTGTTTCTCATGTCAAAAAAAATTTGCACTATGAGTTTTTTTCATAATTTTTTATTGCACAAAAATAAAATTGCACATCAAGTTTTTCTAACAATTTTTTTCATGCCAAAAATAAAATTGTACAAGTGGCCACCTAATTTGATCACCCATGGTAGCAAGTAATACTATCATCTACAACACATCATTTCATTGATGAATCTCGATGGATGAGGCCTGATCTAATAGGTGGTCAAACCCCCTCATAAAAAGTTCTTTTTCTACATCAATTTCTTGCTTTGTCTACATGCTCAATTGACATTGTCTCAACTTCATCCATCATTCACATTTTAACCAAACTATCCTTTATTCAACTTATTTTTTTAGTGTCCATGTCTACTTTAGGCCCCTTTCTTAGTGCATGCATTCTTTTGTAGACACATATCAAGGCCCCTTTCTTAGCATCTTGATTTTTTTCATATTTTTTCTCATGACAAAAAAATTACTCCTCCATTATAAATGGGTATCTTATTAGGAATTTGTATGTTAGAACCCATCTGAGGACCATTTCATGTCTCATTAACATATATTTTAGTTGTATTTTCTTTGATTTTATCAGCATCTATCACACTTACCACTAGATTAATAGTTTTGGGGTGATTAGAGTATCTACATGATAATATTTGAGAAGTGGTTGTATCCACTCACACATATCTTAGTTTGTGTACTTATTGGAATTATTTTGGTTTATTATTTGATTTGTGGGACAATTTCTCTAGTCACATTATGGATCCATTATGTCTTGAAGTCCTTCACAACTCAGTGACCCTTGTTCAGTGACACCATCTTTGTGTTCACATGTCACCACTTTTTCTAGCTATATCAACACCTTCTCCAAGGTCAACATTGAGGGGGGTGTTCAGGAAATGCTTCCTTTAGTTTATTTTAATACCCATTTATTTGGCATATAATGTTTTATTTAATTGATATGTGTATTCAACACCATTTTCTACATCACTTGGTAGTTACAATGACTTGACATCCATGCATTCCAGTAAGATGGATTGGCATCCATAGAGACACTCGACTTCAACACTACTTCAGGGAGAGTCACATGAACTTCTTCCTTTGTCCTCTCATAGGGAGAGTTTTTTCCTGTGGTTTTTATGCTTCTCTCTTGTGCTTGAGGGGATTATTTTATACATGGGTACCCCATCATGCCTTGTTATTGAGACACCTTTTTTGGTTTTTTCATGATTGTTTAACCCCTAAGTTTCACTTAAGGGGGGTGTTGGTGTAAACAAAATTATTTATTGTCTAGTTTCACTATCAAGTGTGAATAAGGTTATCTCCCTAACTAGTTTCACTACTTTATTATGTTCACACCCTATCCAATTAAGTTTACTTGGGTTTGGTCACACTCCATAATATCTTGACACTTATACTAGTGAATAATAAGGTATAGAGGTTCCTGCAATATTTCATTGGATTCATTTCACTACCTATTTATTTGGAATCTAGTGCTTATTTTGATTGATCTATGTATTTAACACCATTTACTACATCACTTGGTCATTATAACAACTCAAAATCCATGCATTCTAGTAATATGTATTAGAATCTATAGGGACACTTGGCTTCAACACTATTTCATGAAGATTCTATGACTTTCTTCCATTATCTCATAGGGGGAGTTTCTTCCTAAAAGTTTTCTCCTTCTCTCTTGTGATTGAAGGGATAATTTTGTACATGGGTACCTCATCAGTTATTATAATTGAGATCCATTTTTTTTACATGTTTTTAATTTTATTTCCTCCTAACTTGCACTTAAGGGGGGTATTGGTGTGAAAATAATTCTCACCCAAACCGGTTTTCTTTTGGGTTCCTTTCACACTTATTCACTTTACGCTTATTTATGACTTAATAGTATGCACATGTGTTTAGTGTATAATTAAATGTTTGACTATGTGCACATGTGTTTGTGTAAAACTAGTAAATCTACTAAGTGTACCACACTCCATTATGGGTTGTCTACCACTTTTTTACCCACTTTGGTGTGTGTACATGGTGTTGACATGTCCACTATGGGTTGTCTACTTCACTTTCTCTCTCTTATATATTGAGCACTCTAGTATTGAATTTATAATGTAATGTAGAGAGAAATATGTATTTCATAATGTACAATATATAATGTAGAACCATTCATTATAATTGAATCAAGTCTATTCCACTATATTTATGTTGCATGTTTTTTACATTCCTTGATAAAATATAGTTTATTCTTCAAGTTCATTCTCTTGTATAACAGTGATTTTATTAGGCCTTAGAATCCTAAGTTATATTAGCCAAAGCTTACCTGGTATTAGAGTGGGTGAAGAGAGTTTGGTTAGCCTTTTAGGATATATTATTTACATATTATATATATTCATCCCTTGTATCCTATTTGGGTGGTCTTGAGAGTCAGAAAGGTGTGCAATTTTTTTGTTTCTAAAAGGTTTTATTATTTATGTGTTTTTTTATTACAGGCACATTTTTGGAGCTTCATGGAATAAACATGAGTTCTACATTGCATTTATGGTGTTTGATAAAGTTAAATTTATCTCTTATTTTGTTTTAGTTGGACATTTCAAGCCAAATCTACCATTTACAGATGTAAACTTAAGTTTTTTTAATAAAAAAACAATATGTTTGTTCTTACTCACATATATCTCTAATTATAATGAATTGCTCAAAACCTTTTCTATATTTTGTGTGCCTCATTCTCATATTTCCAAAAAAAATTGAATTTATGAATTTAATTGTGTGATGCAAAAGTTATTATAGTAAACTTAACTAGATAGGGTGTGAATGGAATCAAATAGTGAAACTGGTTAGGAAGATAACCCTATTCATACTTGCTAGTGGAACTAGACAGAAAATAAACTTGTTCACACTAGCATCCCCTCCTTAAGTGAAAATTAAAGGTTAAATTTTTATGTAAAAAAATTAAAAATGGGTCTTGGTAAAAATACTTGATGAGGTACCCATGTACAAAATAATCCCTTCAAACACAAGAGACAAGGAGAAAACCCATAGGAAAAAACTCCCCCTATGAGAGAATAAAGGAATAATTTCATGTCTCTCCCTAAAGTAGTGTTGAATTTAAGTGTCCCTATGGATTCCAATATAACTTACTAAAATGCATGGATGTTGAGTTGTTGTAACTACCAAGTGATGTAAGAAATGATGAATACATGGATCACTCAAATGAAACCCTAAATGCCAAAAAAATAGGTAGTGAAATGAACCTAAAGAAGAATTACCTGAACACCCCCCCCCCTTCAATGCTAAATTGGGAGAAGGTATAAATACATGTCTCTATTGATGTAACTAGTAGAAGTGATGATAAGTGAACACAAATATGATGTCACTGAATAAGGGTCACCAAGCTGTGAATAAGGACATCAAGGCATAATGGATCTATAATATGGCTAGAAAAACTATCTTATAAACCAAATTAGAAACCAAAAGAATGCCAATAAGAACACAAATAAAGATATGTATTAGTGGACACAACCACTTCTCGAACATCATCATGTAGATACTACAGTCACTTTGAAAGTAGTAGAATCTGGTGGTAGATATGATAGATGACGATACAATCAAAGAAAATATAGCTAAAGATATGCCAATGAGACATAAAATGGTGCTCAGATGGGTTATGGCATACAAGTGCCTAATAAGATACCCATTTACAATGGAGGAGTAATTTTTTTGTCATGAGAAAAATTATAAAAAACTTAAGGTGATAAGAAAGGGGTCTTGATATGTGTCCACTAAATAATGCAAGTGCTAAAAAAGAGGCCTATAGGAGACACAAACTCTACAAAAATATCTTGAATGAAAGATGGTCTAGTTAGAATGTGAATATTGGATGAAGTTGAGATAATGTCAATTAGGTATGTAGATAAAATAGGAACACTAATGTATAAAATGAGATTTTATATGAGGGGTTCTGACCACCTATTAGATCAAGCCTCACCTATCATATTTTATCAATGAAATGATGTGTTGTAGAGGGTAAGGGTACTTGCTGCCATGGGTGACTGAATGAGGTGACCACTTGTACAATTTTATTATTTGCAGGAGAAAAAATATCAAAAATATTGAAGTGTAATTTTATTTTTGTGTAAGAAAAAATTGCAAAAAAAACTTATACTACAATTTTATTTTTGGCATGAGAAAAAGTCAGGTAAAAAATCAAGGCTCTAAGTAAGGTATAGAGGTTCTTGCATAATAATATAAATGGGTACTAGAAATGTTAAGAACCTCTATACTAAAATACATAAAATAGATAAAATTATTGAATGTATAATATTTTAATCCTTTTAGAGAAGGAATCACTCAACAAATTGTTTGCCACATCGAAGAGGCTACCTCCTTATCAAAGCAATGCTCTAATTGATTTGTTTTCTTTGATGCATTATAATGGACTATGTCCCTTTATTTATACTATTATAATTTAATCAACTCCTTATTTTTATGCATGTGGTATTAAAATATTATTTCTTACTATCACTAATATTCACTATTCTACTATTTATGCTACTAGTATACCCCTCCCTAGGGATATTACATTTCATTCCCCTTGACATGTTTTGTCCTTGAAACAAGTAAAAAATTACATATCAAAAATATGTATAAGACTAGATAAAGGCATAGCTATGTGTCTTTTTTAGCTTCTACTTCTTATTCCTATGTTTTGATAGGAGCATGTATAATAATAATGTGAATAAAATCACTAGAATAAGGGGTAGTGTCCACAGAGATGGATGAATAAAATAGCTACAACTAGAATCAAGTTATTCTATTAGTTAGATTCAAGTAGTGAAAGTTTAATCTTGGTGATGATCACCTCAAATCTAGAATAAGGAGGCATAACATAGTTATCCTTGTGAACCAACTAAGGGTATATCCCATCTCTCATAGCATGGTTATCAAAGATATTTGAAGCTTTAGTTTCATGTTTGGGATCTGTAATGGTTGGTTTGGACTCATCGAGGACCTATGTGGGTACATCAGTTGCCTAATTAGGTTTGTTCATGACTTGCTTGATTACTTCTATTACTTTCACTAGCTCTTTAAGTGTTGTTTTGGGCTCTTTTATTACTTTATTAAGCTCTTTAGGTGTTGTTTTTGGTATTTTGGGTGCCAGTTTAGACTCATCATGTGCTTGTTTAGTATCTTATAGAGCCTATTAAGGTGCATCCAAAATGTAATTAGTGACCCCATCCCATGAATCAATATCAGGTAGAGATAATGTATCTACCTTAGGGAGACATCTGATGGCTTGGATATGGGGTGATGTATTAGGATGCTAACATAAAAACCATGGTGCCTCATTGTTACGTAACTAGATATAGTCTTCAAAAATATTAGCTAAGCTAAAAACATCTATCTAACTTTTAGGGTAGAACATTTTGACCCTCGATCGGATCTCATCCTTAAGTCCTTAGATGAAACAACTCATATAAAAATCATCTGATAGGCCTTCAAGTGGATAGATGAATCTATCAAACTTAGATTGATATTCTCTAACTATGCTATTTTGATGAATTTGAATGACTATGTCATATAAAATGTGAATTTCCATGATTATAATTGAGTGGATGTCAGTTTCAACCAAAAATGTGTCCTACACTTAGACTTCCATAACACACCTTTTTTTATATAGTATCATTAAAACTAAGATAAATTTTACAATACTTGATGAATTTAAAAAATTCAAAATTTTATGAAAATAATTAAATGAGGTGCACAATACCCATAAATGTTTTGGTGTAATTCATTACTATTTGAGATAAATTTGAAAGAAAAATAGTCATGATTTTGAGGGCAGAAATGGAAATCTGCACTTTTATTTTGGCTTCATATTTAGATGGAAAGAAATATTTAGATATGAATTTTGAAAACCCCTAAGATGAAATAGATAATTTATAATTGCTCCATAAATCTCTAAATGTGTCTACAATAAAAACACTCACCATAATACTTTTATAATTCTAAAAACTTCCACTCCCAAAACCAGCTTCCTAAAAAATGTTCTCTCCAACTCAATTTTTATCCACTTTTTGATCACTAGGATCCCAAAGTTAAGGTGAGAGCATATGGTGAACAAAACTACAAACCCTTAATTTCACAACCTTTTACTAAAAAAATTACATAGAAATGGCCTTAGAAAGAGCTCTAATACCAAATATTAAGAACCTCTATACTCATAAATAGACTAATTACATATATTATAACACAAATTATAATATTCCTTTTGGTGTGAATAAATCACTCCATAAATTGCTTTCCACTTTGAAGGGTCTACCTCCTTATCATAATAATACTCTAATTGAATTGATATTTACTTAGATGCATTACAATAGTCTATGCCCCTCTATATATACTATTTAAATCTATCCCACTCTTCATTTGTATGAATGTGGTATTATTATTTATATTCCTTACTCTTTATTACTATTCACTACTCTTCATTTTACCACTATTTTACCCCCAATATATAATATATACCCCTACCTATGTATATTATGTTACATCCCATTGACATGTTTTATCCTTGAAACATGAAAATAATTACATATCAAAAATATGTAGAAGACCAGTTAAAGGCATGATGGTGTGTCTTTTTTGGAATATACTTCTTCCACCTGTACTAGGATACAAACATGTATATCAACAAGGTGAACATGAGCATTATAACTAAAGGTTAAAATGTAATTCGAAGTATGATGATCAACATATCAAAGTGATAATGAAAATACACATAATAAACTATTGGGTGATCCAACTGAGGATACATGTCATCCCACTTAGCATTGTTCTTGGCACACATTTATTATGGAGAGGCTAACCCTATCAAAGAATATAAATCTAAGGGATTTGATTTGTAAGGTACCTATTCGAGCTCATTAGTTTCCTATTGGAGCTCTTTGGGGGTTAGCATGGGTACTTCTATGGCTTGCTTGGGTTTATTAGGTGTTTATTTGGGCTCTTTATTTACTAAGTTGGGCTCTTATAGTATAAACTTAGGTGTCGTTTCTTTTAGATCAAGTAATGATGGTACTTGTTAGGGTACTTAGACTACCTTATTTAGATATTTAGTGGTATAATCACATTGTTCTAGATTAGGTAGATAATTAGAATCAAGTAGGGAATTTTTTTTGATGCATTAGTGTCCACAAGCCCATTTTTTATCATAATTATAACATAACTTTTGTTTGAAATGTACATGAATTTTATCCCTTGTGAGGCGTATGATGATAGTTGCATTAAGAGGTGGGTTGGTGTTGAAATTATGACATGGTGAGTTGATTTTGGCTTTTGGGATCTTGTCTAAGTTGAAGGCATCCATCATTGTTTAAGGTTAAAATATTTTTACCTCAGCTTGAATCACATCTTGATGTCTAAAAATGAAATAACTTATGAATAATGCATCAGACATGCTTTTAATTTGAGGAATGAGTTTTTCAAAATCGATATGATATTCCTTAATAGTAACAATTTGTTGAATTTTTGTCAAATGAGTTTTATATAAAATGTAAATCCCCATGATTATAAGTGAGTAGACATTGGTTTCAATAGAAAATATGGCATACACTTAGACTTCCAAAAAATACCTTTTTATTTTTTATTTTAATAGTAGTAGTACTTAAAACTATGATAAATTCTAAAATACTTTATGAAATTTAAAACTTCAAACTATTCTATAAATTTGAAATAGAGGTACAAAACCCCATAAACTTTTGGTGCAATTGTTTCCTATTTAATAGCAACATGTAGAAGAACAATTAGTTTTTTTTTACAATAGTAGTTTCTAAAACTATGATAACTTTCATAATACTTAATAAAAATTAAAAATTTAAACTATTATAGAAATATAGAGACATGGCTCACAAAATGCATAAATTGTTTGACTCAATTCACTACTATTTGAGAGTTTTGGGAAGAAGAACAGTTGGGTTTATTGATGAAAAAATAGAAATTTACACTTTAAAATGAAAATAAATGGTAAATTTGGTAGTACATGTCCAAGTGTTATCACAAAACCTAAACCTCAACAAATATTATCTCCCAATCTCAAAAAATACATCTATCAACCTATAAAACAACTCAAAAAATCCACTCTAAAATCTCTTACACAAATGTTAGATCACTCTCATACACAAATCCTTCATGAAACTTTACAAATGTAAACTCCCAAACTAATGAAATACCCAAACCATAAAATGAAACTAAATATCTTCTCAAAAAATAAAATATACACAATTTCTATCCACTTTATGATCATCAAGATCTCGTTAAGGCAAGGTGAGAGCATATGAGGAACAAAATCACAAAAATGAACTCGCTCAACTTCTTACAAAAAAATACATGTAAATGGTACCATGTGAGATTTATAAAAATACTGAATATATAATATTTTATTCCTTGTACTATTCTATGTGAACTTTTATGTGAGCTCTGTGTTCTTTTTATTTCTTTTTGCATGATTGTTTAACCCCAAAGTTGCACTTAAGGGGGGTGATGGGGTGTTGGTGATGTAAATAGGGTTATTTCCTATTTAGTTCCACTATCAGGTGTGAACAAGGTTATTCCCATAAATAGTTTTATTGTTTGATTCTATTCACACCCTATCTAATTAATTTTACTTGGGGTTAGTCACATTCCATATGATCTTGACATTTGTCAAGATATTATTGAAGAGTTAGTGAGGACATTTATTATATATATATCCCCCTTCTAAGCTTATTTTGTAATGAGTAATGAATTATTGAATCATGTAGAATCAATCTGGATCAATGAATTCATGATAAGAATTATGTTTATTTTTTAAAAAGCTAGAATTTTTTTTAAAAAGAGGAAGTTTTTTTCTATTATTCAAGAAAGAAAAACAATATTTTTTTATATTCAAAAAATATATCAAAGTTATTTT
>JARHVA010000534.1:265000-477500 GCA_037957365.1 Torreya grandis | reverse complement strand
AGGAATTGTTCAAGTGCCCAACTTAATGGGTCCAAAGGCCAAGCTATCAATTGTTAGATCACAAGGTGATTGGAGATGAATCCATGAGAGGTTACTATTGCATACATGATAATACCTCAAACAGGGATGCTTCAACTTGATTATGAGTACTAATGTATGATGTGTGGACAAAATTGGGACATTTAGTGATTCTTAGGCTTAATTTTCATTGTTTGGTAGAAATCAATCTAAAGTCTGATTGGAAGCCACTTGTGGCTAGAATGGGGTGTCTACAATTTGGTCCTATTTGGGAAGGCATTGAAACATATAATCATAGTAATGTATTCTCAAATAATGAAAAGGTCATTAATGCCTAATGCCCCAAAAAGTAATGGATGAGCCCTGGATACCCCCACAGGGGAGTGGATGGCAAATAAGGTTGGTGATATGTTCCTCAAAAAGAAGTCAATGATGTGACCAAAAGGTAAGGGGTGTAAAAAGAATAATTTTTCCAAAGGTGGTTATAATAAATGACATAATAAGATGCCCTAGTAGGGAAAATAAAAAGGATGATTTTCCCAAAGGTGGTTATAATCATTAGTAAATTGAAAACAATGATTTTCTCAAATCTAGTTATAATCATTAGCACAATGAAAACAATCTCTAATAAGGTGGATAGATTTAAACACAATGAGTTTCCCAAAGGTGGTTATAATTATTAGCACTATAGTTTGGGACAATATAAAAAATAAAAAAAGGGGCATACATGTTGAATCCATATTCACAGAGTAAGACTAAGTTAGTACAGAGGATAGGCATAAACTTAGGCTACCTACTAGTGTGGAGATGCACATACTAACTAGCAGGGATTAAAATTCATTTATGATTTAATTAATCTATGTTTTGGTAATGTTTAGATAAATTAGGATTTTTTTAGGTGAATAAAGAGAAGTACCATGAGATGATTTTTTGTAATTTTAACTTAACTAATTTTTGTTATAACATGTGATAGTATTCACCATGACATCAAACACCATGATAACCTAGTTGTAATATACATGAGGATTAACACCCAATCTAATAAACAAGTGAAAACAATGCACCAATGATAAAAATCATGATGGTAATGTTGATGTTTGAATATGGATGGACTTAAGTATAATGTGTAAGGAATCACCCAATGAACATAGATATACTAAGTTAAGGCACAACAATGAAAACAAATAAACAAGAAACAAACAAACAATAAAATTAAAATAAAACACCAATAAATAGAAACACAAAAAAACACTAATAAACAAAAAGTAAACAAAACAATCAAAATAAAAATTAAACAAATACAAAAAATGGTTAATCACAATGTTAGTGCAAATAGAAAATAAATTATGTGTGCATGTGTAAGAGAGGTGTTACTCTAGGCGATAGGGTGACCCCTAAGCTAGACAACAACAACTTAGGTATAACAAGGCAAGAATAATTGGCACAAGGTTTCCTATAGGCTATAGGGAAACAACAACATAAAGAGATGACAAGAGGGTCCCTAGGTGATAGGAGAAAATGAAACAAATGAAAAAATGAGGGGAATAGAAGAAAAACAAGGGGTAATTGAGATGACTCTAGATTCACTAGGTAAATAGATGTTGCCTACATAGTTCCATAGATGCAAGATCTAACATGAAATTTAGGCCAAATTTAGTTCTCCTAGGATATGGGACAAAATAAAATGATGATAAGGAAACATGATTTATGTGTAGAGGAATATGGGAGTTCTTGAAATAGATAGGTGTCCTAGGATCCTTAAGGCAAAGAAGTGGTTGAAAATAAAATAAGGTGCAACCAAACTAACTCGAGATACCCCATGTATCCAAGTGCTTCCTACATAGTTCATGTGAACCTTAGACCAATATAGTTCTCCTAGAAATGGGAGGAAAAAGACCAAGGTTGTCTATAAATAAATTGAACAAATAAAACAGACCATCCCAAAAAAAATTGATGGCTTTATATCTCACATGAAAACTCTAAGCCAATTTTCATGATTTTGAAATTTTTAGGACTTTCTAGATCTTTTTAAAATGTTTTTGAAAATTTCTAAGTGTCTCATCTTGATTAAAAATTTATGAGAGACTAAATGGTCCAACTCTCAAAATGGTGATAGTGTGGCTTAGTTTGATTACAAAATGCTGAGAGTGTGGCTTATGTTGCTTGTAAAATGGTAAGAGTATGGAAAAATGGTGAGTAAGCTGACCTCAACATAAATAGATCACTACCTACATAGTCTCAAATGAGATCTTAAGTCACTATAGCTCCACCTTACAGTGGAGGAATCTTACTAAGTAGAAGCAAGTTAGTGAATTAGGTAAATGACACAGTATAGCATGGGAATGACAAGGTGATGTGATAAGGTATGGTAAAGGTGGTGATCTTAATTTGATGATAGGTAGTTATAATTAGTAGCATCAGGAATGAAAGATAATTTTACAATAATGAAGAATGCAATTGCCAAACCACTACCATACTAGTCCTAGATATTATCTCTATGTCTAGATTACTAAATCATCTATTGAAAATTCATCTAAATCTTCTCATTGAATGTGCCTAAAGAACCAATGGATTATAACCAAGTTCAAAAATGGGTGGGTTGAGAGGTTAAAACAATCTTGGTCAATAATGAAGGTATGGTATATGTTATATGATATTATTCAAGGAAGATGAAAATATGCTACAATGTAAATGAGCCTCATAGACAATACTTAGGATCTCTCAAGCAAAAACATGCTTGAGATGTATTATGTTGATACGATCATCAAGTTTATCTCCATCTGTTGTAGTGATCTTGTGTGCTCTATAACCATAATTAGCAATAATGACATAGGGGCCTACCCAATTAGGCTTGAACTTGCCTTTCTTCTTTTTCTCAGTCATTGTGTTCTTTTGGTTTTCCTTGAGGACAAAATCATGAAGCTCAAACACTCTGTGTTTGACCCACCAGTTATATTAGCCACATAGTCAATTCTAGTATGCTTGAAGGTTATTTATAGTGGCCATTAAATTTTCATCTAGTAACTCTAGATCTTGCAAGCGAGCTACTTTGTAATATTCATTATCTAGGATGTGTTTCAACAAGATATGAAGAGAAGGTAACTCAACCTCAATGGGAATAATGGTCTTAGTGCCATAGACTAGGGAATAGGGTCTGGCTCCTATTGGAGTATGATAATTAGTACTATAATCCTAGAGGGTAAGATTTTTAGGTGCCAATTGTAGCCAACATCATTGACAATATTTTTAAGGATGTTGACAACGGTCTTATTAGATGCCTATGTATAGCCATTACATTGTGGGTAATATATGATGGAAAATATTGAGTAATGTTGTAATCAAAACAAAGTGTTGTGACATACTTGTTCTTAAATGATCTACCATTATTATATATGATGTTGAAGGGGATACCTTGGCAGTAGATAATATGGTTAAAGATGAATTTGTAAATCTATTTTCCAGTCACATAAGTGAGGGGTATATCTTCAACCCACTTAGTGAAATAATCAATAGTGATAAGAATGTGTTTATGACCATCAGATGAGGTACGGTTAATCTTCCTAATGAGATTGAGTCCCCACTTTGCAAATAGCCATGGAGTAAGCATTGGTTTTAGTGTTTTTACAAGGGCATGAATCAAACTAGCATGCCTTGAAATTTGTCACGCTTTTTGACATATGTAATTATATTTGCTTCCATGGTTGGCCACTAGTAACCAATACATAGGATAATTTTATCCAAGTTGACCCTGTTGGTGTTGGATCCACATACTCCTTTGTGGACTTACCTTAATGCTAATGTGGCTTCTGATAAATTTAAATAATGAAGTAGAGTTATATCAAAGATTTTATAGTAAAGGGTTGGGTTAAATAAGATATAGTGATAGGATTGGTGGCTAAATGCATTTTATTATTTATGTGATAGGTTTGGTGGCATGATGTGATCATGAAGGTAATTATACAGGTCTAAATACCAAATAGAACTGAGACCAATAATATCATAAACCATTGTGATGGTTGAAGGTTCATGAGGAGGCACTATAAGATGTTTAATAAGGAATTGATAATATTTTATCTTGTCTATGCTACAGATTAAAGAATTGATGGTAGTCATGGAATATGTTGTCCTATTACTAGCCTAAGGTATGTGTTAAAATTATACATGGGCAATCTTCTATTTGAGAATGTCCACCATGGCCTTGTATGGTACCAACTTATCATCACTGGTCTAAAAGTGGTCTATAACCTAATTGATGATTAACTGAGAATCACCATAAATTATGAGATGCTGAATATTCTATTATACTACTTGATAAAGTCTTACAATGAGTGATTCGTATTCAATCGCGTTACTAGTAAAATGAAAGATGATATAAAATTATTTAGTAATAAGACTCCCTTATGGTGTAATATACAATAGGCTTACCCCTGATCCATGGGATGTGAATGACCCATAAAAATACATCTTCCATTGTTGATCCTTAAGAGGTGTTTATATGATGGTTATGATGGATTCATCTAGGAATTAAAAATTAAGTGGTTTGGTATTTGAAAAGGGATCTTTAGCAAGCTGGTATGCAGTCACTTGTCCCTTTATGGCCTTTTGATTAACATATTCAATCTCAAACTCACTCAATAGCATGATCCATATAGCCATGTGGCTTTGTAAATTTGTCTTTTATAGTAGATAATTGAGTGAATCTACTTTGGCAATGACTATGGTCTTGTTTTTAAGCATGTAATTATGTAGACTATAGGCTATAAAGATCATAGCTAAATAATATTTTTCTATTGGTGTATAGTTGTGCTTATATGCAACTAGTGTATGATGTAGATACTACATAGAATGTTCTTTTCCATTATCATCATGTTGAGCTAAAAGTGCCCCCAGGGCTTTATTAGTGGAAGATAGATATAGCAAAAATGGCCTCCATAGAATTAGTGGTAACAAGATAGGTGGATTGGCAAGATATTAATTTAGGTGCTGAAAGGCTTTCTAGCATTCTTCATCCCAAATAAATGTAACACCTTTATTCAATAAATGAGTGAAGGGATGGAATTTATCAGCTAACTATGAAATGAAACATCTGATGGACTACATTTTGCCTTGTAAACTATGAAACTAATTCAAAGTAGAAGGTGGCAGCATCTCGATAATGTCTTGTAGCTTGGTAAGATCAACTTCAATGCCTCATTGAGAGATAATTAAGCCCAATAATTTGCCTAAAGTGTCATTTAATATGCACTTATTTGGATTGATTCAAACCTTATACTCATGAATCCTTTTAAATATCTCTTATATCACAGATGGATGATCTACAGGGGTATTTTATTTACCCAATATGTCATTGACATAGTCTTTAACAATATCATGCATCATGCCATGAAATATATTAGTCATGGCTATTTGATATGTGGCCCAAACATTTTTAAGGCTGAATGACATAACTTGATAACAAAACATTCCCCACAAAGTAGTGAATTTTGTCTTGTTATGGTCATTTGGCACAATCATAATATGATTGTATCCTAAAAATCCATCCATGAGGGAAAGAATTTCATACCCAACTATGGAATTAACTACCATGCTAATATTTGGTAGAGGAAAATTATCCTTTGGGTAGGCCTTGTTGATGTCTCTAAAATCAATGTAGATTCTAATTCGCTCTAGATTTTTACTTATAGGCATAATGGTTGAGATCCATGCTAAATAGTTAATCAGTAGGATGAATCTTGTTTCCAATATTTTTTCCAATTCTTTCTTTATGAGTACAATAATATAAGGATGCATTTTATGTGGTTTTATTTCAAAGCTTTGGCATTAATATGTACAATAAGGTGGTGTACAACTAATACGGGGTACAAACCTAGCATGTCTAAATAATCCCAAGCAAAAATGTCAACAAACTCCCTCAAAAGGGTGGTAAAAACTTCAAGTTCCTCCTTAGTGAAGGATGTGATTAATTTGATCCACTTCAGGTTGTCTAAATTATGGATGTTGACTTCCATAATATCTTCTACTAAGAGAGTTGAGCCATCCTCCAAAATGGTTGGCAAGGATGTCAATTGGCCTATGATATCAAATTCTTATAGTTGGAATGCTTCTTCAAGCTCTCCCAAATAGGATGAATCTAAATCCCTTAATGGTAATGACATCCATGTCACAAATATAGAAAGAAATTCTTGGGCAATTTAATATAAGGCATATTTTTCCTCTATGATAAACTCAAATCCAAAAGCAAGTTCATTGTTGGTGGTCTCCTAAACTTCATTTGAAGAAAGGTGAACACCTCCATCTAATGGTGCCTAAAATTATTTTTCACCAAAAGATTGGTCTTTCTCTTTACTTTTACCTTGGACTAAAAGTGCTTCAAAGAGGTTTTCACTTTGGGACCTCAATAATTTATTCTTTTATTTTTAGCTAAGGGTGTTCACCCATTCTCAAAAATAGGCTACAAGATCCAGTTTTATAGAAAGCCCTTGTTTATGGTATCCCAATGGAACATTGTCTCTTAGGCCTAGAAAACCACAAAGTCCTCATCATACTCAAACTCATCCATAGACACTATGTATTCTTGTTGGTCCCAGTCTATAAGTTTAGGATGATAAAGGGAGAACATGGAATGTCTGGTTACTTAAATAATTGTACAAATGGTATGTGGTTCAAATAGGTTAGTATTGACAAGGTCTTAATAATTTCTATGATTAGACTCTACTTCATTGTCATCATCATCATCATTATCATCATCATCATCATTAGATGTTGGCATTGGAATATTAATAAGTTATGTGGGGTCACCCCTAGGTAGTTTAAATATGAGACCATAGGTTCCTTTGTATTTGGCCATAAAAATGGGATAAAGAGTACCTTGTTGGTTTGCCCATAAGTCTACACCTTCATAGGATTGATTATCTATGATGTTGTTAGGGATGGGATACTTTGTATTATGGTAACAACCAACCAATTTGTCATTGTATATTTAGGAATCATCATTGTCAAGTGGTTCTTCTTATTGGTAAGTGGAAGGTGTGAAAATAACAAGCTATGGTCTATGAATCTTTCCTTTTCCCTTCCATCTCCATTCCATGCAAGCGGGTTTATATTTAGGCATTCCATAGGACTTGGAATTCTATGGAAGCTTGAAAATATGAAATGTGTCATGGGCCAAATAATCTCATGGACCATTATTTGAAATTTTAAAATGATTGGACATTTCAAGAGGAGGTTTATGTAAAGACAAGGCAAGGCTATCTATGTCTATGTAATTGGACTCTACTAATTCAAAAAGTATAGCTTTGTCTTTGTCCTTCTTGGGTATTGGGTTTTGGCTAAAGTGATAGTTGTAACTTTCATATTTTGCCTCTAAATTCTTACATTGTTCATATGGTTGTATATCTCTATGGATAGTTAAATCCATCCCTAAATGAGGAAACTTGATACACTAGTACAATGTCAAATGGATGTCATGAGTTTCATGTATCCATGGTCTACCCAAAATAAAATTTTATGATAGATCTAGGCCCAACACATGGCAAAGTGTAGTGTGAGTCAAAGACCCAATGATCATTATCAATATTATGGTTCCTTGTGATTCCAATTCTTCATTATCATAGGATTTGATATCGATAGTTTGTAGCTGTAGATTGGCTATAGTATATCCTAGATGCTTGGTCAAATTCAAAGACATAATATTCAAGCTCGATCCATTATCTATGAGGACATGTTTGACTTTGTGCCACATGATGACAACTTCAATGTATAATAGGTTGTTATAGAGAGGAACAAGGGATGACATATCACTTTGGTTGAAGATCAATTATTGGCCTGGGTCTAGGTGTCTAACCAAAGCTTGGAATTTTTCTAGGGTTATGTCATTTGGAACTTGGGACTAGCCTAAGAGTTTTGTTAGGAAATTATTGTGGATAGCAGATGTAAGAAACAAATGTAAAATGGATATTTGTGTGAGTGTATTTTGGAATTTTTCCACAATGTTATATGTCTTTTTCATAAAAATGGTATTTGGCTTGATCCTAGATATCATAGTGGGTTGGATTGGTTTATTGGTAGGAGGTTGTGGGCTTGGGATGATAATATTATATCATTGAGTTTTGATTGCATAATCAAGATTGGATACAAGACTGTTATAACTATAAAATGATAGAGATGGGCTAGATATGATAAGTCTTAATTGTTGATGGACTTGGTTTTGGTCACAGGGCAATGATGAGTTATTAGCATAAGGTCTTGAAAGAGTAATCCTTGGTTATTGTTGTGCTTGGATATGGTCCTAGGTTAAGGAAGGATTAATGGCATAGGTAGGTTGATTGGTATTGTTAGTCAATGGTTCTAGTTTGTTGGTACTTAGTCTAAGATTTATGGTAATGATAGAAACATGGCCACCTATAATATAACCTACAACTTTATTGTAGTCATGTGAAACTACATGGTAAGTCTATTGATTGTTAGGGTCATTTTGGCCTTGGTTCCTCCTAATTGGTTGAAATTATTGTTATTGATTTTATTGTGGCTATTGTTGATACTATTGTTATTATTATTTTATTTATTATTTCTATTATTGATTGGCATTATTGTGTTATGGAAAAAGATTTTATTAGATACCGAGATTATAATTGGATATAGATGATCTATTATCTAATTAGATTTCTTCATTTCTATCATATTTTTATAAGGTGTTTAAACTACACACAATGGCATATGGAATGCCCATGAACACAATGGTATTCAAATAATTCATGCTCTTTGTATTGGTATAGATATCGTATACCCTCAGGATAGTGTTTTGGAATTGGATAACTAATCATATTGGTCATAGCTAGCTTGTAAAATACTACTTTAATTGGTTTACCAAGGTCACTAAAGAGTTGAGGATTGGACGTTATTCTTAAAGGAGGTATTTACAAAGGTGGTTGTTGTGGCATTTGAGGAGCTAGTCTGGGTTATTATGTAGGCTACACTTGATGAATGGGTTATTGATGAAAAATAAATTATAATTGAGGCATAGGTTGAGTAGATAATGTTTATATCATTTGGACATGATGTGACGTAGTTACTCCATTACCAATAATGTTCTTGTTGTGATTTTATGGTTTATATTTTTCATATTTGTTAGCTTAAGCCAGTGTAGATGCTTGTGCGTAGACTAGATTAGGATTCTGACTTTAGACTACATTTTGGTTTTGGCTCTAATTCTAAATTGAGGAGGTTAAACTTATAATCCCTTTACTAATAAGGGCCTTTTCAATATGCAATCCTTTCTCAATAATCTCTTTAAATGTGTGTACACATTGAAGCTCTAGATGATAAGATATATTGCTATGCAATTTTTTAGTAAACATAGTGGACAATTGTTTATCTGGTAAGTTATGGGTAAAGCAACTAACAAGCACTCTCCATCTCTATAAGTAGCTTGAAAATCTCTTAGCAACATTCTGATTGTCTTGAGTCAAATCTACTAATAAAATCTCATGCTCAAGATTGTAGGAAAAGTGTTGCATGAATTTGTCTAAGAGATTGTCAAAATTAGATATTGAATTTTTTGATAACTTGAGGAACAACTCCAAAGACTTTCCAAATAGACTTCGAGAAAACAAATAGATTAGGTAGATGTCATTATAATCCAATAGCTAAAAAATAATAAAGAATTTTATTAGATGTGCCTTAGGGTCTCCTTTACCCTTGTATTTATCAAATTTTTGTGGTTCATAGACTAGAGGAAATGCTATCTAAAGATACTCCATGTTGAATGGGTATATATGCATGTCATCTAATTTTAATTTATTGGTCTACTTCCCTAATTGAATGGTGGAAAACACATCCTTCATTTGTTATAGTTCTTGGGATAAAAAACTTGATGGTACATTTGGTTGGGGTTGTGGTTGGGTGGTCAAAGGTTGATTACCTTGATCGAGGTATGATAGAAGTATGGAATGATATGGAATATTGGTTTGATGGGTGAATTGAATTATAATATGCATCCATAGATTAGGATGAAATGGTTAAAATTACACACATTATTGGTATATATTTTGGTTCATAATTAGTATATGGCTTTGGTTTAGAGGGAATTAGGGTTGTGATGGAAGGATATGGCTTTATGAACTATATTATGCATGCTAAGGTTGATTAAGGACTTACTACCAACTAGTCAAAACTAGGTAAATAAGGTAACTTGTAGTTGACCACGGCCCTATATTTGAATCTATGGAACTTGTTGAGTAAAAGACAATTTTGCTTGATAGGTACTTGTTAGACATTGGTACGTCTTTGTTGCACAAACACCTTTTATTGTGAACTAGATGTTTATTAGATGTTTGACTCTTGTCTTTGACCAATATAAATATGTTGTTGATTTGATAATGTTTATGATTTTAAAGATACATTGGTATGCGACCATTGAGGTATATTTGTCACTACCTATTGCGGTGGAACATTTGTTTCCCTTGTTGAGGTGGTGTAGTGTTCTACCTCTACTATGGTGGTAAATTAGACTATGCCTATTTCCATGGAATATTATTTGTCACCTATTGAGGTGGGATAATATTTATCACTTTTTATTGAGGAAAATCATTGGTTGGCACTTGATTACTTATCTCTTATTATTGTGTGCTTTGGGAAGTAGGAATTATTTAACCTAGATATTTTGAACCACTTATGGTACTGACTAAAGGCACTTGTGAATTAATTTTTGGTGCATTTACCTCACCTTGATTGGAATACACTTGTGTGTTATCTATTGTATTTGGAACATTATTTTGAGTGAAAACTATAGTTACTTCTACAAATAAAGGGACATTGAATAGGCCCCCTACTGAATTGATTTAGGAAAATTGGTCTACACATAGATTAGTTTGACCTATCGAATCAACTAATACTCTTATTAAAGGAATTATCTCTATGAGAGGAGCATTCAAGACATCCATGGAATTGAAATTTCACACTAGGTTTAGGTGGGTCTAATATATTTGTTGCATTTATGTGAATTGGTCCTCCATGGGGTCCTTTCCTCTTGCAAGCATATTTGGGTCTTGGTATGAGATCAACGTGAGTTCTTGAGGATAACCAGTAGAGGCATGTTTGATATTTTGGATGTAAGATACATTTCTTGTCACTCTTAATAAATTAGTTAGGTTTTCATGGGGGAATTTTACTAGAAACTTGACCCTTACCTTTATGGATCTGATTAAAACCTTGTCCTTATTTTCAATAAAATGATTAGCAAATAAGTATGGTTCATATGTAGATGGCATGGTTACTTAGTAGGTTAAACTTAGACTTGTTCTAAAACATTTGACATACTAGCAATATATTACATCATTTACTCTCAGTCTTGTTCTGAATATGGAGTTATGTTAACCAAGTAGTGTGATAATATATCATAAATTTATACCATAGATTGAGAAATATAAGGAGGAAATGGATCCATCTCACAAACCACATTATCATAATTTGGATTGTGCATGGTTCCACTACAAGTGTAGTGAGTCATACCCAAATCCATGACTATTTTTTTGTGAAAAATAGGTCTAGAGTTCTATAAACTCTGCAAACATGGTCTAAATGGAAAATGGTCCAAAATTGGAATGTCTATAAACTTGGTCTAAAAGTAAACTTGATCTAAACTTGTCCTCAGAATGGAGATGTTCTCTAAAATTGATCAATGATAAACTCAATGTAAAATGTCCTCAAGGTCTAATCTAAAAGGTATCACATAAATGGTCAAGTGAAATACAAATTTGAATGCCAATCTTGTAAAAAGTGCTTCAAATAACTCTAATCTAGGTCTAAAAATAGAAAAGGTTGTTAGGTCTTTGAAAACAAGTCACAAAGCTAGACTTGAAACAACCTCATTCTAAAAATAAAAAATAAAATGCTAGGTCTTTAGTAATATAGCACAAAGCTAGACTTGGAACAAACTAGGTTTAAAATGGTAAAAATGTTAGGTCTTTGGGAACATGACACAAATCGAGACTTGGAATAAATTAGGTCTAAAAGAACATGTAAAATGTTAGGTAATTAATCTAACAATTTGAAACACATAGACTCAAAATAGACATACAAATTCAAACACAAACTTGACCATTATTGAAATACATTAGAATTTAGGTATATGCATAAATTGATTGGGAAAATTAATTCTAAGTAAACAAAAATAGGGACAAGGAGTAAAATATTCAATCCCAAGTGATGAAAAAGACCCAAATGTAAACTAATCATGCTTAAGGTTGTACATGGAGAGAGAGTTTCAATCTTACTTCTAAGTAACAAAATAGATGTGAGACACACAAAAAATATCACTTTTAGAATATAGGCACAAATATCTTCAAATCAAAGAAGTAATTAGTCCAAGTTGTATAATACAAAAGTGAGAAGTAAACATCTAAGCCAAAATTAATCAAGGCATAGGCATAAACTAATCAATGTTTGAATCTGAACTTCATAAGACCAATTTTGAACTTGATTTAGAAGACTTGGTTTCTCAAATGGATAACATTATAGGCAAAAATTGATGGCATGATGATACCAAACATACACCAAAAGGCACATGCGGTTTCAAACTCAATTTGACACAAAGCAAAAGGGTTTTAAAATAATGCAAGTAGTGTAATGATTTTATTTCGCACAAAAATATATGATAATGGTTTTTTTCAAAAAATCTAAGGTAAATACTTGGAATTAAATGGGCAAAATAATGATGCCCCTTTCAAACAAGTCACACACACACACACACACAAAAGTTTTGAAAAATGACTAAGGAAAAGTGTGGCATCAAATGAATGGCACAACACCTCTTTAAGCTAAAATGGGTGTATAAACATGAATTGATTTAGACATGATTTGTACATGTGGTTTGACAAACAAAGATAGGCTTAGACTAAAAATAATGCAAATAAAAGGAAAAAAACATTAAAAAACCTAAGTGTGTCATCTTATTCCTAAAAAATTGACAAGGTGGATTTGTATCATCAAATTATATCTATATAATCCTTCTTGAGAGGAAATAATTTTTTAATTCAAGAATTTTGATGCACATGAAAATTAGGGTTCTTATGCTCCCTCTTCTCTCAAGAGTTTATACGGTGACCTAGAACTTTGATCTACTCACCCTATATTGATAATATTTATGTAGTAAGTGGGGTTTATCTAAAAACTATAAGTTTTGCATGTTCTAGATGGTCCCAAGTATGGTTACACGATAAATATATAATCATGTTAATTGATTTCATACTGGCTACCTTACTATGCAAGGGTATATTCATTTAAATAGTGACTCCATGTATGTACTTATTAATGGAGTCTTATGTTTAGCTAGACATGACTTGGTTTTTTGTTATGATCAAAGAGGCTATCCACTCATCCCTTGGAATTAATAGTATCATGTTCCCTAATTTATAAATTCCACTATGTAATGGAGTTAAAAGAATGCTAGGAGATGAATTCTTAGGTTAATGCTTTCATAAAGAACTCATGTGGAGGTGATGAACTCTTTCCCACAAGCTAAGATGCAAGAAATAAAAATATAAAAGGACTTTAAAGGTCAGTTTGGGATCACCCAAGTCACTCAGATCTCAGGGAGTGCCTTTGAAACATTCTTTTTATGATTGGAATAAGTGACAAAAATAAGAATCAAAACACTTTTGGTCACCCAATTTCCCTAAAGGGGATGGGGGAGAGCATATGCACCAAGCTTATTTTGCATAAATAATAATCAAGTCAAATAACTTTTAAACTAGTTTAACCAACAAATAAATGACAAAAAATAAAGACTCTTAAGAGTCCTAAGCTATAATTATTGTTCATTTTAAGCCCAAATTCAAATGTGATTGAAATTTGCCTTTGTTGTTGTAAAAACTAAACTAGTGAAGTGTCTTAAACCTAAAAAATAGAGTGTTATAAGTCTATCAAGGGTTATAATGTCAAAAGGGACTTGTAACTTTTTATTTTAACTGTCTAGATTTTTGACACGGGGTGATATCACCATTTTATTGAGTGATCTCACCATTCTATAGGTCAATCTTGCTATTCTGTAGGTTGATATTGATGTTTCACAAGTATGCAAATAAATTGTGTGGTGATCTTGCTGATTAGTAGGATGATGTCACTGATTAATAGGGTGATCTCACCATTCATAAATCAAATCCTAAGAACCTAGTTACCTTCTACAAATTTGCCATTTCTGTAATAATATCATCATTTTGAAATTAATCTCACTAATGTTTAGATGACCTTGTTGTTCTATAGGTCAATATCACCAATCTACAAGAAACAAACACTAAACAAAAAAATATATAAAATTAATTCTCATTGATTATGCGATTGATTTCACTTTTTGTTAGGGAAACTTCATTGTTTCATATATCAATATTTTCGATTGGTAGATGACCTTGTCGATGCACAAGGTGTTCTTATCGTTTTAACTAGAAAGAATAAAATGTAAAATTTAGAAGATAAGAGAGAAAAACATGCTTAAAAGATGGATAAAAGGCCCCCAAATGGGTATGTGAGATATGTGGTCCCACCAAGCATGCCATTATGTGAAACAAGGAGATTTACATAAAGGGGAGATTAGTATAGTGTTAGTCAAGAAATCAAATCAAAACAAACACACTAAAAACTAACACCTCTAGCCTTGACACTCAAGGAGTTAGAGAACTACATAATTTACTAACAAAATGAAATCAAAATAAGAGATTTTACCTTCCATGAGATCAAGTGTTGTGAGTTGGCTATGGAATTATGTTCTAAAGTATGTGATCAATACATATTTGTAAATGAAGCTCCATTGCTCCACCTCTCCTTGTTACCTTGGTAATGTTGGTTAGGTTTGGCTTAGCTTGGCTTAGGAAATGGGCATGATAACACTATAATAATGAAGCTTTTTGGAGGTATTTGGGCATAATAACATTGCACATAAAATGCTTATAGATCAATGGATGAGGCTTTGTATTTATATCCTCCAAAGTTAACTCTAACCCAACTGTAGTTAGGTTAAATTTAATCATAGTTGAGTTCAAACTAATCCTAATTGAGTTAAGGAGGGGACATGTAATTAATATTTAGAATAGAGATCTCATTTATTAATCATGGCTCTACATTTTTGAATTTATTGTATTGAGGGAGATATTTTTAATTCCTTTAATTTGAGGATGATGACATCATGATGGCCTAATATTTATTGAAATTTCTTTTTTGTAAAATTTGTTTCCACTAATTTCACATGGAAAATTCACTTTAGCATTTATTCTAGTTTAATTAGTTGATTCATTCTACTTAGCATTTTAGGACTTTAGGAATTGTTCAAATGCCTCGTTTAATGGGTCTAAAAGGCAAACTCCCAGTTGTTAGGTTACAAGGTGGCTAGAGATGAATTAGTGAGAGGTTATTATTGCATATAGGATAATACCACAAATAGGGATGTCCCAACATGATTCTAAGCATTAATTTCTGATATGTGAACAAAATTGGGGCATATAGTGATTCTTAGGCTTAATTTATGTTATTTGGTAGAAACCAATCTAAAGTCTAATTAGATGATAGTTTTGGCTAGAATGGGTTGTCTAAACTGGGGTCCCATATAACAAAAAACCACCATGTGGCCTCTTCTATGAGCTTGGACACTTTGAAAACTTAGATGTTTTTTGAAATTTGAAGGCTCCATGTACCATATGGATGCCACCTATTAAACTATGAGAGCTTAGAATCTTTAAAGAATTATAAGCTTTTGTGAAGGGCTATAGGTTTTGGATAACATGGTGATAACACTTGTACCTATTTATAAGATAATAAATTAATACTCAACTATAATTAGTCTCCACCAATATCCCTATAAACATATAAAACATAAGAAACATTGGGACAAAACCATTAGTCCTATTAATCCATATAAATCATGAGAATTATGAAAACCCGAGATTTAGGATAAATCAAGATGATCATTCAAGATTTGAATTTCAAATTTCAAATTTCTATAACCTTATAATTTCAAGATAACCTTAGAATTTTGTATAAATAAATCCATACCATGGGTTCCTAAAGTTTAAAGGGGACCAATTAAGGATTTTCAATAATAATGGGTCTCTATTTAAATTTTTAAAATGGGGTGTGTGTGTGTGTGTGTGTATTAGGGCACAAAAAATGGCAAATTATAGGTGAATATACTCTTGAGTATTTATAGAACCCAAAATATTATAAATGTATCATAACTAAAATTCAAACCTACCAAGAAATGAACAACAAACTAGACCTTGAAACAAAATCCCACTTCCTCATGCAACATATTAACCCTTTCCATTCATTCAATTTGAGTGTGTGACTTTGTGTATTTTATTTGTTTTATTTTTATGAGAGTCTAAACAAAATCCTATACAAATAATTTAGGTTTTAGTTTGAATTCAAATTTTATAACCAAACAGTAAGGTAAGCATGGGTATTGCTTTGCTACTAGCCAGGTATCCATATCCCTGATAGAGATACCTTTGATTCCACTCAAAACCTTGCTCTACTACTAGCCATGAATCTATATCCTTGGTATAGATTACTTTAATCACAAATATTATATCAATTTGTATGATAATTTTTTTGTTTGAAACATAGATAGGAGAAATGTTGGGAATCACTATCAGTTAGGTGTATGTATAAAAAAACTTATTTTGATCAATACATCCTTGTAATTGTATATATATATTTATGTTTATTATCACTAATCCAAGTTTTTTCATGTTATAGTTAAATATATCTTTGGAAATGGAAAGTATTTATAAAATTTTCATGATTATATCAGATTAAATCCCAAAGATCTAGTGAAATCATTCAATCAAAGTAGGACCTAATTTAGTCATAACACATACCTTGACTCTAGAAACTCCAGTACTACCAAATTAAATCATTATAATCACTTAATGGTGAATATTTATGAATCATCCCCTTTTTTTATATATATCTTGTAATACCTACGTAGGAAATCAATTAGTCTATTCTGTAATTTTAGAAAACTAATCTAGAAAGCATAAAAACTAATCTACTGAAATAAAAATGTGAAAAACAAGACTACTCCTAGAAAGAAAGAAATTATTAATGAAAGCAAGACATATAATATAGAAAGCATGAAATATAATATACTATTACATATACAAATTTTACTTAAAGTCATCTTGAGTCATCTCCAATTGGAGTAGCCATGTAATAGTGCTTCAAAAAAATTCCATTGACTAGAAAGGTGAGGTCAATAACTTAGAGGTCTTTCAATCAAAAGGCATTCTTACCTAGGATATTTGATATATGATATTTTACAATCCATAAAGGAGTAAACTTATCATGTTATCCTTTCTTCTCATGTTATTTATCCCATAGAAGCACCAACTATGAGATCTTAAAGGCTTTAATCTTGGATCTTTTGTCAAACCGCCTTTTGAAAATATCTTGTTGTTTACTAAAGTTCTGTAGCACTTTAGTTCTTGCATCCTCCATCTGGACTAGGTCTAATAGTCTAGATTATACTATTTCATATTCCCCCATGTACTCTTGCATGAACTGGTACATTATTATCTTGAGATTAATGGGGAAGATTGGTTGTTTTCCATATATGAGCAAAAAAGGTGAAGCCTTGAGGGCTTGAATTTGCCTAGTTCTATATACCCATAGTGCATATTTCAATAAGAGATGCCATTCTATTATTTTTCCTTATGCCAAATTTTTAATGGTATCCATCATATTCTTATTAGTAGACTCAACTATTTTATTTCTTTGTGGGTAATAATTCAAATATAACTTGATTGTGATTTTATTGTCATCCACCCATTCTATAAATTCATAAGATTGAAAAGTTGGACCATTATAAAAAACTAAGGAAATGGGAGTGTCAAAATCGGTTAATATATTTTCTTCCATAAAATTAATGACATCAATTGCTTTATAAATCTTTTTTGTAACAACTTCTATCCACTTGGTATAGTAATCAATAGATGTGAGGATAAACTTGTGTCTCGCTGAAGAGTTTGGGTTTATCACCCCAATAAAATAAACACCCCATTAGGCAAAAGGACATCCCTTAATTATGGGTTATAAAGGCATGGTATCATTTACTTATCTCTTCAAAAATACTTAGCCATCATGGCAGCTCTTAAAGTGATTGTGGGCATCCTTGAATATTGTAGGCCAGTAGTATTCCATCCTCAAAAACTTATGATTTGTTCTATTTCTTGAGGGATGTCCACTACCTATGTTTTAATGACTATTTTTCAAGATGTCCAAAACCTCTTATGTTGAAGTGCATGTAACATAAATTCCTTCATAGTTATTTATGTATAATTTCATTTTTTTATCATGTATTGAGTCGATTTGAGCTTGAGTGCTTATCTCTACTCTCTATTTAATTTAGGAGGACACATACCTTGGTAATAGATTATTTGAGTTTACCACTCACCACCAATTATCCAAGTCTCATTAATGTGTTCAATATTGATCCATGGATCAATTTTTGTCATCAACTAAATAATCTCATGGCCTCTTACCATATTAGTTGCCCTTATTTCAAGGTCAAACTCATAGAGTTTGTCCATCCATTTACCTCTTATTTTTCTTAGTTCATTATGGTTAAGAATGAGCTTGATAACAATATATAAAACAATGGAATATATTTAATTTCATAGAATATATTGCCTAAACTTGTTGATAGATTCAATTAGGGCATAAATATACTTATCTATCATGGATTACTTAAACTTATCATCGTTCATATTAGTGCTCATAAAAGCAATGGGATGTTCATTATCTTATACCTTTTGTGTAAGCACAAAAACTATAGTATGTTCTAAATTCAAAGAAAAGAGATAAGAAATTTTTACTAAAATTTGAGATAAATAAAACTGGAGCTTGAGTAATGGTAGTTTTAATCTCTTAGGAAGATCTTTAGGCTTCTATCATCCACTTTATCTTAGCATCTTTCTTCAGAATAATGTTTAATGGATTGACAATATCTACAAATATAGAAATGATTTTTTGCACAAAGTTTATCTTAACAAAGAATGACTTAATTTCCTTCTTGTTGCTTGGTGGTGTAAACTTGGATATGACCTACACCCAATTCAGATCAATGGATATCCTATCTTTGGTGATGATATGGCCTAATATATTCCCTTCGATAACTCCAAATATGTTTTTATTCATATTAAGTGACACTCCATGCCTTCTGCATCTATTAAACACCTTTCAAAGGTGGTCTATGTGGTCAAATTTATTTTTAGTGAACATAGTGATGTCATCCATGTATATGATGATGCACTTTATAACCAACCCTTAGAAATCAAAGTCCATGGCTCTTCAAAAGGATGCTCTTACATTAACTAGGATAAATGACATCCTTTTATATGTACAAGTACCCCACTTTATTGTGAAGGTATTCATCATCCCATCCTCTGCCTCCACCACTAATTGACTGTAGCTAAAAAATCCATCTAAGAATGACATCATCTCTTATCCACTTACCATTTTAATTACCTCATCCAATGAGTGGGCAGGGGGGTAATTATCTTTCTCTAATGCTCTATTTAATTTTTTGAAATTGGCATAGAGTGTGATTTCTCTGCTCTTTTTACTGACTGGTACCAAAATTAGTTACCCAAATAGAATGCATAATTGGGAAAATAATTTTGGCCCCTAATAGATTTTATACTTCTATTAAAGTTAGAGGTTCTAGGATTGGATTTACTATCCTTTGTATTTGCATGAAAGGCTTATGATTTGGATTCAATGGGATAGTATGAGTAATGACTTTAGGGTCAACGACTTTCAAGTCCTCTTATGTATAATCTATCACACATTTTATTCTACTAGTAGTTATTTAATATTTTATTTCTCAATTAGAGTGAAAATTATGCCTACATTCACCTACTAAGGGTGTTATTTAGTTCCCAAATTTTATTTGTCAAAATTTGATTTAGTTACTCTTGTTGGTTTCTAATTTTGAGATTGGGGCTCTAGATCAAAAGTTCACTCTAAGGATACCATTCCCATAGGGATGTGGTTCTCCTTTAATTTAAAATCACTATCTTCTCCTAGGTATTCACCATGCATGGGTTCAATGTCCTTTACATATATTTTCTAAGATTTTAAATCTCTAGAGATGTTCATTAATTGGACTATTTGTTAGTCATCCTAAAAAACCTAGAAATTTTCCACATTATGTAGGATGGAGAGGAAAGGAACTAGATCCACTAAAAAATTCTAGATCTTCAACTCCTAGAGTGGTTCTAGATTAGTAGTTGAGGTTGCTAATGAATCAAATTTCTAATTTTTCTCTCTAAGAATGCCTTTGATGTTTAATCCTTCAAAGGATTAAATAAAGTTCCAAGTTCTATGCTTGTAATTATTTAGATAAGTGATATTACATTGATACTTTTTTTCTAATTTGATTGACCATAAATTTAGAATAACTAAAGATCTATAATAGTTTAACATTGTGATTGTGTGCAAACTATAATCCAAGGATCATATATCCATACTTTTTTATGTTATTAGTGCATGGGAATTTTAACTTGTAAGACATGAGGTACTTATTTCCATATGTATCTCTTAATATGACACCCATACCATAACCTTGTTTTGATCTAGATCTACCAAAATTTAGAGTCCATAGCTAATAAGGATCTTCAAATTCTTGTTCCTGTAATGCATGTTCTTATCTAGTGGTAAACATGTATATGCATGAATGTGAAGATACAAAGTCTACCTTTTCATTCATAGAATTGCTCAGTGATCAGATGTCTCATATTTGGTTCATTGTCCACTCAGATTTGGTTGGATACTAATTCTAGGGAAACTAAATGTGTGAGAAATTGTTGGCCATAACTCATTCAAAGTCTTGGATCAATCACAACTTAGCAATAGACTATATGCTTTTAGAATGTAAATAACCAAGATATAGATGGTCTACTTCACACATGGCTTAGATTCCAACTAAATGTGCATGTTTATTAATTCTCAAAAACATGGGATTGAAGACTTGTCCAATTTTAAGACCACTCTCTTTGACTTATCTGGGGTCAATCCTAACTTCTAAAAACAACTATCATCTTTACATTAGTCAATATCACCTAAGTCAACCTAGTATTTGTGTATGTTATTTAAGAACATATAGACATTCAACAAAAATGGTAGTACTTCAAGTTTGTATTTAAAATATATCACATTGGCATGCATACCTTTGGATTTGTCTAATGTAGAGGATCTACCAATTAGATATTTGAGCAAAAATTATCTTTGTTCAATGATCTAATCCAATTCATGCAGGCTGATATTGGACTTGATTTTATTCACATTTTTAACAATGTTGTACCCCACCTTTCTTTATGGTTATACACTCTAAAACTATTGATCTCTCTTAGGGAGAGGTGGGTTTTTGTTAGCCTAATAATTTGGAGGAGTAGTAGCATTATTATTTAAATGTGTTGAATTAGTAATTGGTTACTTACTCCTCATATTTTAGTTGTTCCCCTAGAACTAATAAAATGCACAAATCTCATATGTATTATCTTTTGGTTCATTGTCATCCTCTTTTAGGAGGGGTTGGTCATAGGTCTCAAATACCATTATGGTACTAGACTGTCTAGGATCAACAAAGGAATAAGGTTTTATTTTATGTGTAGAGTATTCTTGCCTATCCATTTATTTATAAAATATATCAAAGGTTGTGCATAACTTGATGTAATCAAGTTCACCATGTTGTGTAGTATTATGAACTCTACACCAATTAGAAAGGGTTATTTCCATGATGTTGATCTCTAACATCCTATTAGATGGGTCATGTTTTTCTTGATAATTTATAGACTTGTTAAAAGGCCTGTTGTATCTATGGAATTCAAAGCTATGATTAGAATTCTACCCTCCATTATTACCCATGTATTGTTGTATGTTTAGAAACTCATTGCTCAATTTTATGGACCATCTTTTGGATTGAATTTAAATATATTTTTATGGAATTAAAACTATCTACCTATGCTATATAAATATTGACTGGTATCAATGATTGATTTAGGATTTGTTAGTTAGGCACAAAATTATTTAAGAAGTTAAGATGATGATTGGGTAGAGCATGGGTTAAGGGAAATTGATTATAAACTAGGTTCTAGTTTTTTGCCATAGTATTCTAATTTGTATTTAGAATTGGATTGAAATCTATAAAAATAGGACCAAGAGTGAGTGTGGCCAAAGACTAAATCTGAGGATTTAATTATTTTTTACATTGATAGCTTTATCATAATCCAAAGGTAATGTATTTATACTAATAGATCTGCATAGAAATACAATAGTCGCAAGGTCTAAAGAATTCTTGTACATCTTTAGGGTAAATTTATCATTAGGTGTGTAAGAAATATCAAGTATGATATATACATCTTTTGAAATATAGCATTGAGGATCGAATTAGCTTGTTTGACTCTCTCTTCATACTTGCAAAGTGTTGATAGACAACACTTGCATTGGTGAGCCAACCAAATTGTGAGAGAAAAGGGTTTTTACATTCTTACCAAGAGGTGATTATACCTTCCAGGATATTAAGAAACTACTCATGTGATGTGCATCTTATAATGTGAAGGGAAATAATATGCATGCCACATCTTCATGGGTTACATTCAAGATTACCAAAGCAATTTTGAAGGCCTTGATATTTTATTTTATAGTACTTCCTCCTGGGGGAGAAAATGAAGGCAAATATTTCTCAAGGTTCATAGGTAAGTCATGGACAACTCTTATAACATTAATAGTAGAACTAGTCAGTTAAATTTGGAGCTTGAAATAGAGCTTGTATTTGAGGTTGTGGTTGAGGATGAAGATGGGCCATTGAGAGTAATAGAAGATGGGGTTGTTTACTTAGAGATAATGATTGATCCTGAGGTTCTCTCCTAACTCATTTATCAAACCTAACATTTCTATGAATTTCCAAAGGTGGGAATAATAAGTTAGTGCATGAGGTTGACCTTATAAATATTTTGGGTGCTTCTAGTGCAACTCAAGTGATTCTTTTTAAATAAAATAGAAGTGGAGCTACATATCCTCCTTCTAGCACCAACTTATGTTTGACTTTATTAATGTCAATTTTATGCACACCATAGAAAATTTTAATAGGTAACCTCTAATATTTTAGGATTAGTGAAAAATTATTCACTCCAAGGCACGAGTTACAAGTTATTGGGTTTTATAAACAAATTGTTGATGGAATAACAGTGAGTGTGGTAGATTATTTACCATGGATGAATTAGATATGGGTGAATATTAATATACCTGAAATGGGTTAAATAATGATGGTTCTAATTAAGGTGGGTATGAAATCAAAAGTAACTCAAAATGAAGGAAAATTAGGGAAGGAAAGGAAGCTTGTGAACCACACTATATTAAACCTTTCAATATGAGTACTTTAACTTAGGTTAGACATGAGATCACATATCAATACTTGATACAAGCTAATATAACACATCAATAATCAATCATGGTTAGGATTCAAAGGGAACTAAAATACAACATACTTAAAACAAATGAAATTAATTGTTGTTGTGTTTATTAGACTGCAATAATACATCTACAAGGGGGATTATGATTTATATGTAAAATGTATTTACATCAACTATAGCTTAGTATGAATGACTATAAATAAAAGAGATAACTCATACACAACCAAAGACTAATAAACTAGAATGATATCACTTATTAAATAGTCCACAAATTGGAGAAGAATCAATATATGCACATCAAGACTAAAATTGTAGAACTTATTTAAATTTGACTAGTAAATTTTTGTAATAGTATTTTTTGTTTTTTCCTTTTAATTTAATTATCTAATAAATACTTAAATAAATGTAGGTTTTATGAGGAATAACTGGAGATAAAATATGGTTGTACATGATTTGAATCCAGTGAATGTGGGAACTCATTTTTGGCTTGGAAGAATAACCTGCACACAATGAGATAACTTGGATGAATTTGATTAATAGATAGATAAGTGAGATGCATAGCTAGGACCCAATTCTAGGAAGTTATGAACTCCCTCAAGTGGATTTCATCTCACTATTTTCATAATTAAGTAGATAATGAAAACTAAAATTACAAAATATAAGGATGTGATATAGATGTGATAATAAAATGCTTAAGAAATAATATTTGTCTAAATTATCAACATAAGTAAAGTATTCATCCCAATAAGATCTAGCAAAATTCACATATTTTTGTATAGCATCTAATTGGTTAGAAGTGAATTCAACTAAAGGAGAATATACAATGGCACAAAGTGATAAGTCAAAAGCTATGTCACTCTAGTCGATGAAGAGAGGTTGAGACATAATAGGTAGATCAATGATACTAATTATTTTGTGAGAAAATCTAAGCAGAGTCATCTACAGATAAATTCCATTTTTAGAAAGGTAGTAGATTAAATAATAATGGATCCAAGATAGAGTTTTATGACTAAATAGATTGAATTTTAAAATATAATGCAAGGATCAATGTTGATCATAAAGTTTCTAACCTGATTAGGATAAATCGACATCAATTATACTAAATTTACATAAGGTTATAAACAAAAAGATAAAGGATGACTGAGGATATTCTAAAAGAAAATTAGGGAATATCTGAGACATTATGATAATGGAATGAGAAGGAAAATATAGAATGAAATAAGAAATGAAATATTTAAGATAAAGAACTTACCTTGAAATGGATGTAGGTAGAGTATATTCTTTCCACAAGTACAAGCAATCTCCTTGGTTTGTGATGATCGTTCTAGACTAGGTATAGCCTAACTTTGTCAACATGGAGCTAGCATTCACCTTTGATTCTCATGGAAAAATCTTAACAGTGTTTCGATCTTTAAAATTCATAGGGAACAAACCATAGGGTCACTTGTGTATATATAGATCGATGTCGATCCAGGAAGATCGACAATGATCATTAGAGATTCATTATTAATTCACCCTTTTTGGCAAAAGTTTGCTTTGATCTATTTTAGCTTGTTCTAACTACAGGGTAATTTGGGATTAAAAAAATGGATTTTTTAGAAATAGTTTTACTACAAGGGTAAGTTGTTGGAGGGTTAAGATTTGATATATTTTATGGGTTATAAATTATATTTTATTGATTAAAAAGTGTAAAATGGTAATTTTTAAAAACAAATTACTAAGTATCTAATAGTAAATAGTTTAGACTTTAGGATATGTATATTTAGGATGAAATAATAATTTAAAGGCGTAAGACATTAAATAATTCATAATGACATAAAAAAAATTAGTGTCTACATTTTCCTCTTTTTGTGGAGTAGTATGTAATATCATGCCATGAGATGAAAATTGAGAGAGGTATAATGCCCTAGGTTTATGTGAGGAGGTATCCCCGTCAAACTAAGAGCTAGTGTAGAATGATGAGAAGGTGTTGGGTTTGAAAGATGGAGTAATGGATGGGATGAATAAATAGAAAATGGGAACCAAAAGTGCATATGCATAAAATGGAGTATACTTTTGCACTGATAGGGTGTGAGATAGTATAGGCAGAGATGCCCCAAGATAAATCACATAATAAATTACCATAGCTAAAAATAAGTGGGCTTAAATGAAGGCTAATAAGAGAACAAATGATAGGGTTTAGCTAACCAAAGCATATAATGTGTTGTACCATATGTGTACTACCTATAGATGGTTATTCTCAAGATGAGATGCACTCTTAAGACCCATAAAGGGGATATGCCCAAAAAAGTGCATGCCTTATATAGGTTATGGGACTAAAAGGGGGTCTATGTCCACAAGCTTGAAATGTAATAGGATAAATAATGGGAAAGGTGTGGTATGGTAACAAGATTGGGCTTTAGAGAAGGACTAGATGCATGAAAAACTATAAGTGGTGTAAAAGAGAAAAAATTGGGCTAGATCAATGTTGATTAAATAAATCGACAGAGATCCATATAATTTGATGTCGATATGAAAAAGTTTGATGCCAATCTAAATCTGAATATATAATAAAATATGATGTGGAGATATTATATTTGTTATTAATGTGCAAGAAGTAGAGAGCTAAAATATGAAAACAATTTTGATAATGTGGTGTGATGGAGGCAAGTAGAAGTGGTCAGAGGCGGTGGTGACGATCTCATGATGAGGTAGGCCTTGTTTTTATTTAGATTTTTTATTTTTTTGTGCTTTTTGGTTAAGCTAATGTTTAGGGTTTTTAGGGTAGTATGTAAATCATGGATCTATGTCAATTTTAATGAATCATCATCAATTAGGAATATAATAACATTTATTTGTACAAAATGGTGAACAACTAAGTTAAAGATACTAGGGTTAAACTAAGTGAAATTTTTAGAAAGTTTAAGGCTTATATAATATTTTGATAATAGGAATAGAATTTTTTTAGGATGTGGAATCAAGTACCACCTATTTTAGAGTGGTTACAACATCATCTGAATGATGGTGATTGGGCCCATATCGAGGCTATGGGCTTAGGAAGAGTATGCTTCTACCATCGTATTCATAGAGACATGAGCCTGATAGTAGTATTTATAGAGTAGTGGGATGTGACCACTGGGACTTTTTGTCTACCTATATAAGAAATGAACATTATATGAGAGTAAATTTATAAGATACTATAGATCCTAGTATAGGGGTGCTATTATACCTATGGATGAGAAGAGTCGTATAATAGTACTGACACAATTGTATGGTGGAGATGTCATGGATATCACTTTTATACTAAGAGGATTTGTTTTTGAGCCATTAAATAATGTAGATATAGATGGGAGACTAGCTTTGATGATGATGATGATCCTAGACATTTCTTGTTATGCTCTCCTTGACACAATAGGAGGCAAGTTCCTATGGAGCTTCATAGGTGTTATTGTAGAAATATGGAAATACTAGATAGTATTTGCCTAATCCCCAAATTTACTAGTATAAATATATAAGGAGTTATGGGGGTAAATGACCTAGATGATATTTGGTTTGGATGTGACCTTAATTTTGTATTACTAGGTGTATAAGCACATTAGAGTGATATGATCCATTGGTACCCATGGATACGATGGTATGAGACTACTTAAAGTGTGGTCTTCCTTTGATGAAAGGAAGATTTAGTGTAGGCTTAGATATATGTAATGACATGAGACCTATCATATTATCAGTGAGTCCTCAGGGAGTTACATGATGGTGACATCATGTGGAGGACTTATGTTAGATTTCTTGCATGGCCTAGGATAGATGGATAATTATCAAACATTTAGAGGGAAAGATGGCTAATAGGGATGAGGATGGAGTATGTAGAGTTTTTTCATTTTGGATAATTAGCCATCCTTAAAGGGAGTGGTCTATATTATGGGAAATCCTTTTTGAAGCACCTGTCCTTTGAGGGAGTGGTCTATATTATGAGATATGCTTCTTGAAGAAGATGTCCTTTGAGGGAGTACTTTGCACTTTTCCCATTTTATATATTTTAGAGCTATCCCTAGAGGGATTATTATATTATTTTTACCATTTTTTGAGATGTTTTTTTTTCCTGGTTTTTTATCCCAGTGTTATTATTTTATTATGGATTGGCTTAAGGTAACCTAGAATAGTTTATAAAGCTTTTTTGTACAAGATAATATTCTTATTCCCAAAATGAACTACTTAGGTGATAGGGAAGGGTTTTAGGAAATAATGATTTGGGTATCCTTCCCATTATAGGTAGAACTTGTCCATTTAGAGCATGATATAAATAGAACCAAGGTATTCATATTCAAGGTTAGAAGAGACATGCTTTCAGATAACCACATGAATCTATATATCATTATTTATAATTTTTAGGAATGAAAGGGATATGGTTTTAGCTAAAAAACCAAAACAAAATAAACTAGGTTGACCGAGGTGATTAAGACTTATTAAAAATAAAAAGGATGCAAATGCAATGCATTAAGAGGTTCTCATTATGATTTTTAATCAAGAGACACCAAATGATATGCCCCATATCCATATTTATGGGTGATAATATATAATCCAAGCCAATTTGGACCAAATTTTCCTCATTTGCTCTTTTCCATATTAGTGACATGTTGATTTTTTTCAAGAGCCAACATTAAATTCACATTATTTTAAATGTGTTTTATAGGTGTATTTTATTCATTCCTAATATACATGGAGATGGTAAAGGGTAGCCAATTGATGCTCATATATGATCTCAAGTTGGGATAATCATTCCTAACAAAAGTCATACTCAAAAATTATATATTTAAAATAGATGTGAAGGGAAGAAATTTGAACCTCAATAGGAAGTACAAATTTGATACCATAAACTAGAGAGAAAGGGGTAGCACTAATAGGGGTTCGAATACTAGTTCTTTCCAACTTCATTAATGAATTTAATTAGGTGTTTTATAAGAGGTTTATTGGATGCCTTGGCCTATCCATTAGATTGAGGATAGCAAGGCAAGGAAATACATAGATTAATGTTGAAAGAGTCATAGAATTTTTGAACCTTTTTATTTTTAAAAGATTTTCCATTATCTATAATGATCTTATGAGGAATGCCAAAAAGACAAATAATATGATGACTAATAAACTCCATAATTGTGTTTACTTTGGTTGAGATAAGAGGGATAACCTCCACCCATTTAGTGAAATATTCAATGATGGTGATGATAAATATGTGGCATTGGGAAGATTTAGGATTTATTTGACCTATAAGATCAAGCCCCCACTAGGGAAATGGCCAAAATTCCTATGCTACCTGTAATGCATGACTAGGGACATGTGATAGATTGACATGCTATTGGCAGTTTATGCATTTATTAACATAGTCACAAAAATCCTAATTTAAAGTGGGCCCATGATAGCCTAATCATAATTTTATCTTAATAATGGTGTGGCCACTAAAATATCCCAAACATGACCCAACATGAACTTATTTTATAGCAAGGGTATCTTCATGATTTTGGAGAAAATAAAGAAGGATGCCATTGAAACCAAATTTATACAGAACACCCCCTAGTAAGAAAAAATGAGTGATGCATTGCTATAAATTTTACTTGCCATTTTTGGATAAATTTTGAGGAATAATCCCCTTTGATAAATAAGTGAATATTTATTCATACCAAATATCCAATGGGTTTTCCTCTATATTGTGGATGGAAGAAAGATAAATTTTGGTAAAATAAGGTTGATTGAATTTGTGGATGAGAACAAATAACTTAGATTCTTGAGATGAAGATGGGATAAATGAGGCTAAGGTGGAGATGGTATCCATAAACTTGTTAGTTAATTGAGGAATGGATAGATAGGATAACATAATGCTCAAAAGCATCTAGTAATTGATCAACCAAGGTCTTATAATTTTAGAGAGTTTCATTCTTTCATTGATATAGTCCCTTTATCTAATTGACCACAAGTTGAAAATCACCATAGATATTAAGTGATTTAATACCTAAGGCTAAAGTAGTTTAGATACTTATGATCAAATCCTCATACTCTACCATATTATTGGTGCAATCAAAATCAAGTTTAAAAGATAAAGGTATAGGTGCCCCCCTTGGAGGGATTATGATAATTATAGATCCCCCACCATGCTCACACTTGAATCCATCAAATAATAGAGTCATTTGATATTGAGGATATAATTGACATGTGGAGGCTATGGACTCATCTAGGAATTCATAATTGATTGGTTCATTATCAACAAGAGGTACCTCATCAAGTTGACCAGAAATGATCTGACTTTTAACTAATTTTTGGTGGATAAACTCAAAATCAAATTCTATCAAAAACATGATCCATTTGTACATTCACTGATTATGATAAGTATTTGAATTCTTAAATTTTAGGGGAGCTATGTTTGTGATTACATAGGTTTTATGATTGAGTAGATAATGGTGAAGCTTAGAAGCTACAAAGACTAGATCTAGGCATAATGTTTTTGTGTGTGTATAGCATGCCTCATATTCAACAAGAGTGTGACTTATATAGTAAACCAGCTGCTCTTTATGCTTTTCATCGTGATGGGCAAGCATGGCTCTTAAGGCATGGTATATGGCTGAGATATACAATAAGAAAGGTTGCCCCTCTTTTAGAGGAATTAGAATTGGTGGTGAGAGAAGATAGTTTCTAAGGGCATCAAAGGCCTCTTAATATCCAGAGTCCCAAATGAAGTGGGTATCTTTTTGGGTATCTTTCCTTAGGAGGTGATCAAATGGTTGACATCAATTAGATAACTGAGAGATAAAATGATGAATGGACCATAATTTTCCTTGTAAGCTATGGAGTTGATTAAGATTGGATGGGTGTGGAATTTATATAATGACTTTGATCTTAGTGGGGTTGAATTTTATCCCTGAATAGAGATGATTAAACCCAAAATCTTACTTGTCAAAACCCCAAACATGTATTTCTTGGAATTGAGATAGACATAAAACTAGATTAGGCAAGCAAATATTATTTTAAGCACTGAAAGATTGTCTTTTCATAGTTTTGAATTACTGAGGAGATGATACACATAATCTTCAATGATTTTATGGATTAGGTTATGGAAAATATAGGTCATGGCCCTTTGATAAGTGATCCCAGCATTCTTTAAGTTGAAAGGCATAACCTGATAGTATAAGGTCCCCCAAGCGTAATAAATGAAGTCTTATGTTGATATTATGGTGCGATGAGGATATAATTTTACCCATTTAAACCATCCATAAGTAACAACATTTCATGACTGGCTATTAAGTCCACTAATTGGTCAATATTAGGGAGAGGGAAATCATCTTTAGGACAAGTGAGGTTAAGGTCATAAAAATTAGTACAAAGTCTTGGTCCTCCTATGGGTTTTGTGATAGGGGTGATATTAGACAACCATTTAGGGTAGTCAATAGGCTAGATAAAATTGATGGATAAGAGACATTGCAATTATCATTTGACCAAGAGTGCAATGTGAGGATGCATTTTTTGAAGTTTTTATTTTATAGGTTTGACATCAAGAAATTTGACAATGTTATGAATGACAATAGGAATATCGATACCAGGCATGTCACTATAGGATCAAGTGAATACTTTACTATGATCTACTAGAAGCATAGTGAAATCTTGGTGCTCTTGAGTATCTAAATATTTTTTGACCTTAATAATTCATAGAGTCTCATGAGATCTTATGTTAATGTTGATAGATTAATTTAATAGACTAGAGGTTTCAGATGGAAAACAAATGCATATATGGGAGTTATTCATGCTTAAATGAGTTAACATTGACTCATCATCCTGACACTAAAGAATAGGGATGGTGGGAAAATCTTGCCCTATAATTTTTGGGTAGGAGAGAGGGATGGTAAGAGAGAGGGATGGTTTTGGTTTCTCCATTAATGTGATAGATGAGAGGTTTCATAGTGATGACATTGACTAAATTTTTTTTGGGAAGAATGGATAGAACCTCATCTATTGTAGAAGGGGTGTTGGATGGTGAGGATGACATGTTCTCTTTGAGAATAAGTAGAAGAGTGGTTTTTAGGGTAGTTTTTGGATTTTTATTAAAACTTAGGCCATGTTTTTCATGGGTCTTCCTCAAATCCCCTAACGTGACATCGTGTAGCCCTTATTCATAGCATCCTAAGCCAAATCCCTTATAAGCACATTATTGTAGGTATGTTTTTGTAAAGTGGAGTTTATCTAGGAATGACAAGTTTGAGGTAATGGTTTGGCATGGGCTCAGCTATCAAGACCTGAATAAATTTGATCAATCCCCCCATAGATTAAATGAGTGTGGAGGAAATTTGGATTGAATGGAATGAATTTATAGAGATTAGGATAATAAACATACTATTTGTTAAGACACACATATTCCTAGGGAGTGGGGAGAGTGTTAAGCATCAGTAACTAATATTCTTTGATCGATAATTATTGAAATAAAGAATCAAGGAAATCCTTGCTAGAAATTCTTGATGTAGGGATTGTCATACTAGATGACACTTCATTAGATGATGATGAGATCATATTTTTTAATGGAATTAAGATTTCATTTGGTTGAAAGGTAAGGTTGTAAGTTTTAAATTGATGGGGATCAGCTAGAACATTATGGACCTTACCCTTATGTTCAAATTTAAGATATCAGTGCAAGGTGGAGGGGACCTAACACATAGAACGTATCCAAGGACATCCCAATAGGATATTTTATTGAAAATCACCTTCTATTATATAAAATAAATTAGGGAGGGTATGTACACCTACTTGGATGGGAAGGACAATCGTTCCTAATGTAGGGGTCATTATATCATTAAATGCTCATAATATAGACGGAGATTGAGCTACAATAGTTTTAGGTAATTATAGTTACTTAAAATCATGAGAGGAGATAATATTTATGCTTTTTACATTATCAATCATTTCTCTTTTGATTTAGGTCTGATTAATTTGGGTGGTGATAAATAGTAGTGGATCTTGATCATTAGGCTACAATGGTGATATTTAAAAATTGTAGAATGTTATATATGATTAATTTTGAATAGATGTGATAAAATATAAGAGAGGATAGGGTTCATTTAATTATATCTCATTATATTTTAAGGCTTACATCATATCCTTGTAGTGTTGTGAAGTGTTTTGGATAAGTTCATAGAAAGACATTTTGATTGGGAGTTGATGAAGTTGCTTTAAAATGGATATATGTATCAATTCTGAAGCATTATTATTTTTCACTTTTCCTAAAATAGAAGTTTTAGGTTTTTGGATGGGAATTGTAGAACTATTTATGGTAGAAGTAAGAACTTTTACAATAGTCACTTTGGCTTTATTGGGATTTTGGGTCTTGTGAACTTGGGTTTGGGATCGTGTAGTTATGTGTATCACATCTATCTAAAATAATGGTGGATTTTTTATGTTTTTAAAATCATAAAAATATAGAGGGTTTAGGAGGCATTGATATTTATTTATATTGGAGATTCTATCTTCCTTTAAAACCTGTTTTGATCCTCTTGGTAATTTCTTAATTCTTGAGGTGGAAGTAACCCTAATAGTTTGACTATGGGGATAGTCATGACCAAATTGTTCCATTAAAATATCATCCTTTTCTAATAAGTTTTAGACCACAAATTTTAGCATGTTGAAAATTTTATTATCATGTCCTATTCAATGATACGTGCATTTATCTTTTTCCCGATACCACACCAATTTTTGAATATGGGGGTTAATAGGTTCTATGGGTGGTAGTGTGATAAGGAAAGTTTGAATAAGTTGATCAATAATCTTAGAGTAAGACCCCCTCAATGAATTTTGGATAGGTTTTTAAATAATCTAAGGCATTGACATGGAGGTTGCATTTTCTTTTGATTGTTGATCCTTTGCATTAGTTGCATGAATATTCCACACAACATGTACTTTGTGTTTGGGATAAGACTTAACACCTAGGCCTCATGGGTAGTAAGGATTTAAATGACTATGAATTAGAATTATTATAGTTGGAAGATCCCTTTTTAATGGTATATTCTCTTTAGAATAGGATTATACAATGGTGTTTTATAGTCTTGCCGAAGCATGAGGTCCCAATATGGATGCTCTAGTTTGAATAGGTGGAAAAAGCATCTTCCTTTTTCGAATATGATTGAGGGTAGTAGGGATATCCTTTTTAGGGAATTAAATCCTTATGGGAGGGTGTTTTAAGTATTTTACTTATGATACCCTAAGGTTTTTATTTCTATTTCTTGAAGCATTCCCCCTAATTTCTCTCTTTACAATATTTGGCTTTTCTTGAGCTATGAGGGAAGCTTGTCTTAGGTTTGGTTGAGGTAATGTAACATTCTTCTCAAGGGGAAGTAAGATAGAAGGGATGGGTATGTTACATGAAGGTGTTTAAGTGACTAAAGGAGTGGTATGTGTATCTTTTGGTATGTCTAAAAAATCATCCTCCTTGATAGCTTTCTCATCCTTTATTTCTAGTTGATTATCTTGAATGAGTTTAGGTAATGTTTCTTTGAGAGGATCCCAAATAATGAGACTTGAAAACCCTAAGTGAGTCTTTGTGATAGTTATACTTAATTTGAATGATTCAAATGCATCTCTTATAAGGAGATCTATTATTTTATTTATTATGGAAGGTGATTTAGAAGCACTACCAACCTCTTTAGGCAAAACTTAATCATGGATCTTACTTATCACATGGGTCTCATGGTCTAAGGTACATATTTAATTAGTCTATATGGAATTATATTTAAAGGAATGGTTAGGAAATGGATGCCTAAATATGTTTATGGATTGATTATGAGGATTGTTATGGTTATCTAACTATAACTCTCCTTGATCAATAAGGTTTTGAACTAGACCTTTGAAGTAACATCCATATTAACATCATGACTTGGTATGCTATGGTAATTGCATAAGTCATTTTCTTTGAACCAACTAGGCTTAGGAAGAGAATTTCTAAGTAGTCTAATAAGTATAAGTTTGATGATAGACACTTTTTAGAGCTTGTATAAAAAATAAGTGTAAGATTCCCTTAAGGGTGTGTACTACCACAAAGTAAAATGTGTTAATTGTTTTTGTGATTATACTTAGGAGGTAAGGGGTTTGGATTGGATTTTTGTTTGTGAGGGTGCTGATTTTAAGACCACAACATTAGCAGTGCCTTTGGTTTTGGTATTGTTAGTTCCTTTGGATGGATCATATTTGAACTTTTTATTACATAACTTTACTTTCCCTTCTTCTAAAGCTTATATTTATAGTTTACAGGCCATGGTAAAGGCCTCATCAAAATTATTGAAGGATTGAATCCATAATGTTGATGAGATATGTTTATCACATGATCTCATAAATAATTTGATTAGTTATAGTTGAGGAAGGGAAAAATTAAGTTGGTTTATAAGACTCTACCATCTAGCCATGAAATCAATGATGAATTCATAATCAAATTGTCTAATGGCATAAAGGTCAGTTATGGTCACTTTTCTTATGATGTTAATGGAAAAGTGATCTAAAAAGATTTGGGTTAGTTTTCCACAAGAGAATAGGGAATTTTGAGGGATAAAACTATACCAGTCTAAAGTTGGTCCAACTAGCGACATGGTAAATGTTCTTAAGAGAATACCATCATTGTGGGTTATAAGATAACAAGCATGTCTAAATGCTCTGATGTGTTACCAAGGATCTTCCTTATTTTGAAATTTCATAAATTTTTGAAGTTCCCACTATGAGGGGTATGGTTTAATAGGGATAGTTGGAGTAATGGGTTCATTGTAGATTTACTCATTAACTAGCATATTTTTATGCCCATAAACAAAGGTTTCCATATTTTCCATCCTATTCATAAAGATGTTCATAAGGTTAAGTTGGGTATTATATTGAGGAATATCCCATAGGACATTCTATTTTGGATGTTGATAGGTATGAAATGAAGTGGAAAAGGGTTGTGACAAGGGGTAACCAACTGAAGTGGTAATAATCAATTGGGATGCTTCCACATAATATGGGGCTTTCAAGGGTATATAAGTGGACCCAAGGGCTTATGAGGGAGCTACATTTTGGGTAGTCAATAGAATGTATTACTGAGGAGGTTGCTTTAAGGGATCTTGTTATAAAGGTTGAGTTTGGGGATTTGAAGCTATGCTAGTTTGGATGGATGTGAGAGTTACAAGGATTGAAATCATTACATTCTAAAGTGCCATGGTAGGAGGTATAGAAAACATAGGTTGAGGTGTGGTAATATTTTGGGATTGGGTACTAGTTGGATATGGACCACTAGATGTTACTAGAGGTAAATTTTTGAGAGAGGAAACCATGGATGTAGTAAACCCTTCAGGTCCCTCTAAGTGCATGCCAAAAACATTCTTCAAAGACTGTGTATGAGGGGAAAGTGGAATATAGATGGCTCAAGTTCTAAGGTAATGGTTAAGAGCAATTGGATTACTATCCAATATTTTGGAAAATTTGGGGTCTCCCTAAGTATATAATTGGGGAATACCCTCCCCTATAGACTCAAGAGAGGTAGGAGGACTTAAGGTGTTTTTCATGGATGAGGATGAGGTTTGGAAATTGGTTTGATTTAGTGATTACTATCACATAAAAACCATGTAGCACCAAAGAGAAATCAAAAAATGAAATAAAAAGGCACATAATAGTCTTTTTGATTATCTCATTTTTATGGAAATAAGCACACACACTACAAAATGTACTTAAAATATTTTACTTTTTTAATAAATTAACTTTAGAGTCTGATAAGGAAAAAGGTCAATGAGGGTACTAATAAATGGTAATCTAAATATTGTTTTGGGTTTTTATTTAAGGATGGGAACCTCTATATACATGAAGGTACATTGATGCCTAATTTCATGTTGAAAAAATGTATGTGTCTTGGTATTGGGGCCTTCCCCCTCACTTCACACACAACAGTGATAAGGGTGTTAGGTTCTTAGCCTTTATACTTATTTCTAGAATTTTTATACTCAGCCACTATACTGAGTCAGTTTTCCCCTTGGTGATGAAATCCAAGTCGGTCCACCTTAGGTAGGAAAATGTTTGAAATTATTATTTTAAGATTATGTGGTTTTGGATTGTGTGATAAGGTGTGATTACTATGATATATTGATCCACCTAAATTACTTTATGTGAATTATCTAAGCAAGGAAAGGATGAATGAAATTCTTTTTAAAACCTAAAAATAAAATTAAGAATTTTTGGATTTTCTCTTTTTTGAATGAAGAAAAACAATCAAGAAAAGATGCAACTAATGAAAAAAACTTTCACAAATAAATATATCAATAACAATGAGACCTTATGGGTCCAACCAAGCATGCCAGAATGTAATAGTATTTTTCATTTTTTCCTTTTAATTTATCTATTAAAAATTTAACTAAATGTAGGGTTTATGAGGAATACCTAGAGATGAAAGATGGTTGTGCACCATTTGAATCCATTGAATAAGGGTTTAGACACCTAAAAGTGGCCACCAATGGATTCATACCTAAATTTAGACTAATTCTTACCAATCTTTATAAATCTATCCTAAGAATCACTAAACATCTTAAATTTGGCTTCATAACATGTAATTTGGCCTATTAATCCATTAAAAAGAGAAAATGTACCCATGACATTAATTCAAATATTGAAAAATGATAAAATCCTTAAATAGAGTTAAATAATATGCAAAACCTAATCAAATGTCTAATTGAATTCATCCATGAGCAAAAACGAAATTCAAAAATCAAAGAATATCCTAGGAATTCATAATTACCTTCTATGAGTTGTCCAAAATTCTAAAATATCTCACCCATGCCTATTCCATGCTAATCATGAGGTTTGGACACTTTTTAACTCTATCAGGGTTAATTAATAAACTAAGGTGAGGTTTGAACCCATTCCAAGCCCTTTTGCTAAACTTATAAATACAAGCATTTGCCTCTATATTTAGGGGGATTGGACATAGTAATGTTATAATGTAGGATTTGGTACATGATTCAAAGCTATAGAGTTATAATGTCAAAATTCCAAGCCAAGCCACTTTGAGAAAATGTCAAGCCAAATCCAAGCCAACCATGGTGCCAAGGAGAGAAGGAGCCACAAAACACCACTTGCCACACCTTGATAGGATATAATATTATTATACTTAGTTGTATCTTGGTAATTTATTATTTTATTATTTAGTGTGTTGAATCTAAAACTTTGTTATTTATACCACTTCATGAGTGAGTTTGTTTGTCTGCATTACTCCATTGTTTGAGGAGGCATTATGTCATCTATTTGACACTTTGCTTTAACTTAGAAAAAATTTATGTCAAAAACATTGAGTATGGAACTTGATTGAGATGGGTAACATTATACTACCTAAATAATTTCATTTTGTGTGCCTTATAAGTCTTTTAAACAAACCATCATTACATCCTTTGGGAGCAATAACATAGTTACACTACCCAAATTATTTCAATAAACTTGTCTTGTCTTATGTCTAAATTATCATTATTAGAACCAAATTATTTGTGTCTTTTAGGATCTTTGTTTAAAAAAATCATGCCATTCAAATTTTCCTAGATTATTGAGCATTAAAACCCTAGTTTACCTAAGTTGAGTTTTTGATTAACTTTTACAAGTCTAGATCCAACCATTGATTGATTTATAATTAGGCCTTAATATGGATGGGCTAATACATAGATGTTTCTCTTTTGGGTTGTGTAACTTAGGATAGTATATTATTCAAATTTGGAAACTTTATTATTTATACCTTTATTTGATATAATCATTCCATATTTAAAGCACCTTTTGTTTTGTATTTTATACCAATTTGATCATGTTTATGTCTAGAGTCAAGCATCTAGTCTTTACCAAAGTGTAATAAGTTTTCTAGATTAATATCACCATATTTTGTTTCAAGTCTAGCTTTTGATGCCGGGTTTGGTCAAAATTCTTAGCATTAGCCTTGTTTTGAGCCTAGCTTTTGATGCCATGTTTGGCTAAAAATACTAGTGACTCTTTTTCCTTTCCTAGTTTAAACCTATTTGGAACATCTTTGAACCTATACTTTGGCATCTTATATTTAGTTCATTTTACATGACATTGTTTGTATAAAACATTTAACATTAGACATTTGACATTATAATATTTTTACCAAGTCTTAACATAGACCTGTTGGAGATACATCTCCACCCTAGACCAAGTTAGATAGGGTTTGAACCTCCTTGTCTTTTTAGACATAGCTTCTCATTTTTTTTAGAACTCCATCCCATCTTGTTGTGGAACATTTGTCATAGATTTGACCATGGATCATTATACACCTAGTGGAACCATGTACAATTTAGGATATGAAAATGTTGTCATGCAAGAGGACTTTGTTCAAATCCCTTTTGTAGATGAGGTCATTTGGGAGGTATATTCTTATCCACCTTGCAACACTCAAATAGGGGAATAAATTCAAGATCCTTTGACTAATTATTTGGTTACCAAGCCTCCTTACATGGAGTAAGATTAAGAATAAATGGCCTAATATTTGGCTAGTGTACCATTAGTTGAAAAAAATCCAGCAACAGTCTTATCACAGTACAATACCATCAATCCATGATGTATGGGATTGGTCTTTGATAGAATTTCCCAATGACAACTTATCAAGTCTAGTAAGAGGACCTTATAACATGTCTTATCAAAATAATGAACATGTTTCTTCTAGTAACCCTAATGCCATTGTATAAATGTCATATCAAGATCCATATATGTTTATCATGCAAATAATAATCATGAAAGACCACTTATTTCAAATATAGACATCATACCAGACATATCAAAACCTAGTGCGTAACTTTAATAATATGGCCATGTCAAATGCACCTCTTATTTGGTCACTTCTTTTTATGGGAGTCTTATTTGAGTTGACTAGCCAATAAAATTAGGGTTTTGACCTATTTATGCAAAACACTTTAGTAGAAAACATGTTCAATACCCAAACCATCAAGGAAGTGTCTTTTGCTTCTATGCACAACAATTAAAAAAACATAGTGGACAATATGCAAGTAACATCCAATTTAGACCAAAGTGGCATTAGTGCACAAACAAATAGTCAAAAAAAAAATGTGCCTTTAACTAGAACCATTATTGGTTTGCAAACTTAGGGAGTAGGAGTTTCTACTTATCAAACCTATCCAACTACCTCTAATCCTCAACCAGTGACTTTGTCTAGCACCCAACAACAAGGATTAAGTAGTCAGTCAATGAGTAGTGCCATGCCACAACAAAATGTGATGAATCTTACTCCACCCCAACATATGAAAAGTAATATTCCATAACAATAGATACCATAAAATATACCCATGTAGTAGAGACAAAACATATTGCCACTCAACAAGGGACAACTAATGTTCTACCTCACTAGGTAGTAGGAAAATATACCTCTTCAGTCGCAGACTAACATGATGATCCAAAACTAAATGATTTCTAACCAAAAACATGTAAATATTGATGAGCTAAAAATTTTGAATCTCTAACATGCATCCACTTCCCAATAGGGATTCACATAACTAAGAGGTTCCAATGTTCTTCAAGTACCTATTAGGAAATAATTGCCTTTCATGTTGAATGTGCCACAAGTTCAAAGATAGGGTCCTAGTTCATAATTACCTCTTAAACAAATAGGTATGATTAATCGACATGTCCCTAATAAACCTTAGTAGGCATAGTATGGCCATATACCTCCATCCCAACCATAGTATTCCCAACATCAGGCCTATATACCCAATCCCAACTAGAATATTACACCATAGTACATGCAATTTCAATAATCATACCCTAATCCATGCTTATATATTCTTGGTATATTTCTTATCCAATCAAACTTTTGAAAAAAATACCTCCACTCTAACTTGGTGAAAGTAATACAATTTTGACCACTAATCTCCACCTAAATAGGTCAATATTCCCACTATTTTCCTCAGGAAAGAACTGCAACAAATGAAGGATGCAATTTCCCTCATTCAAATGTGGAAACAAACCAAAAATTTCAAATTGGATGACATGTGTTCTTACCCTTTCAACATGGATTACTTAAAAATACCATTTCCTCCAAGGTATGAGCCACCAAAGTTTGACAAATACAAGTGGAAAGGTGACCCTAACTCCCATTTGATGGAATTCTTTGTTACATGCCAACCAGTGGCCTATAATGACATCTATCTTTAGATGTTATTTCCATGTAGCCTAGAAAGGAAAACATTAGAATGGTTCTTAAAGTTACCCAAGAATTTAGTATCTGATTTTGACAATATTTGAGCCAAGTTTGTGCAGTAATTCTCTTACAATCTTGAGCATAAGACTTCATTGGTAGACTTAACGCAAGAAAAAAAATCGATGAAAGTTTTGTAAGCTATTTACAATGATGGAGATCCTATGTAAGCCAATTCACCCACAATCTACCAAACAAGAAATTAGCCAAAGTGTTTACCAAAAATCTACACAACAAGATATCTTACAATCTAGAGGTACAGTATGCACATACATTCAAAGAGATCATTGAAAAAGGTTTAATGATTGAAAGAGCCCTCATTAACAAAGGGACTATTAAACTAACCTCATCAAATCAAAACTAGAAACAAAACTAGAATAATGGCCAAAATCAAAGTTTATTCCAAGCACAAGCATCACAACAAACCCAACCCAATAACTATGATAAACCCAAACAATTAAATCACAACAATAATGCTATATGTAATGGAGTAATAGAGTCACAAAATGTCCAAATGGTGCAAACACCATCTACTCATCCTATACCACCTTTCCAAATAACTCCCAACCAATAACCTCTTTAGAAAACATAGTATGCAGAAAAAGCACAACAACCTAGACTAGCATAACAAATGCATTAACCAATGACTTTAAAAAACCCTCCAAGAATAAATTTGCCTACTCGTCGTACCTTTCATAACCTTGGAGAACCCATTGAAATAATATTTCTCAAACTTGTTACAACTAACCTGATTAAATGGCATATTTTGAAAGGGAAAATTATTGAGGGTGCTGACATTCTAAATTAGCACATACCAAATTAATTATGTGAATATCATTAGGTCAATAGCCATATTTTTTATTGTTGTGTGAAAATTAAACATGTTATTGAAAATATGTTGGAAAATGGAGAGATCACATTGGATCATGGATCTTCCACCTCTAATTAAAATCTTGACATTTATTAAGATCTTTTTCCCCAACATAACAACCAATAACAATAGAAACAAAGTAGCCAATGTAACATCAACAATAATAGAACCAACAAACTCAACAAAATTAATAGCAAAACCAACAATGTCAAAATAATAAATAGAACAAAGGTTAGAATGGTGAAAATAACCAACATACCTATCATGTAGTTATACATGAATACAACACCAGTGTAGGATATATTTCATGAGGTTGCGTTAATACTATTTCCATTAATCTTAGACCAAGTACCAATCAGATAAAACCATTGATAATCATTCCCAACCAACTAGCCTATTTTTATAATTCTTCCTTGACCTGGGACTACATATAGGTGAGCCAACAAGCAAGGTTTATCATGTTTAGACCTTGTAAATATAAATTTATTTTATCCCATGACCATGCACAAGTGTACCATCAACCAAGACTTATCCTACCTAGTCTACCTCCGCCATCATTTGTTAGTAACAAAGGTCCTATACTTAATCCTAATTGTCCAATCATAACTTGATAGTTAAGGATTGATATACCAGGCCCACAACCATCTACCACTTCACCCATCATCCAATCATCCATTCTACCTTGGAACAAGCCATTTTATGTTGTCTAAAAAAAGATGTTTGACATTGTGGAATAATTATAAAAGATTCCAACATAAATATCTATTTTATATTTTTTTTGTACATCCATTATCCACAAAAACATCTTGACAGAGTTCCTTGGCCAATCCAAAGTTCCAAATGACATTTCCCTTAACAAATTTCAAGATTTGTTTAGACACCTAGCTCTAGGCCAACAAGTAACCTTCAACCAAAGTGATATGCCATCCCTTGGTCCATGACATAATAACCCATTATACATTTAAGTTTACATAATGAGGCACAAAGTGAAATGTGTCTTCATAGACAATGGATCAGGTATGAATATTGTGTCTCTAAATCTTATCAAGTATACAATGATATATCTCCAAGTAGAAATAATCACCATCATAGCCTATGACAATGAATAATGAGAATCATAAAGCTCTATTATCCTACAAGTTATTAATGAGACTTTGACCCATGATACATTATGCCATGTGTTATATATCAATTTATCATACAATATACTTTTGGGTAGACGTTGGTTACATGAGATTCATGTCATCCCATCAATGTTGTACTAGTATATCAAGTTATCCCATTCAGGTATGGAGGTTATTATTTTAGGAGATTTACATCCATACAAGCATTATAAACATCTAGAGGTTGAGTTCAAAAGTTAAAACTACTATTTTGATATGAATCTAACTGCCAAGAAGGATAAGTGGAAAGCAATACTTATTGATTTACTATAGACCAATTTTATTGACCCTATTACCCTTGACTCACTTTCCCACATGCTACCTCCTAAAATGTCCAATCATTATACCATCTTGGATAATGGCCTAGGAGATTACTTGACCCATGACACATTTCACATTGAAAACCTCCACATAACCAAAATTCCTTTGGAAGAACAAAATCCAAACTATTCATGCAATGGTAAAGAAAGGGGAAATACCATAAACATAGTCCAATACCTGTTACATCCATATCAACATCTAGCCAAGGAAAGGACCCTCTCAAAGGTGATGAATCATGGTTGAATAATGACAAACTGGTTGATTGCTACAAGAACTCAAAGTATCCCATTCCTAATCAAATCATGGAGAACCAAGACTATGAAGGAGGAGGCCTTAGGCCAAATCAATAGGGAACACTTGAGCTAATTTTTATGACTAAGTATAAAGGAACCTATAGACTTGGATTTAAACCACCTAGGGGTCAACCCACATATCTTGTTCAAGTTCCAATGCCAATGACTAGTGATGTCAATAATGAAGTAGAGTCCAATCATAGTCCCTTTGATGACCTAATCCATACCAATTTTTTTGAAAATAATTCCATTTTTATCCTTCAACCAATCATTTGTTTTAATCCACTACCATTATATTATCCCCAATTGACAGACTAAGACCAATAATAATCCAATGTGGTGGTTAATGAATTCCAAAATGATGAGGCCTTATGCAATTTTCTAGGCCTTAGGGACAATGTTCCATTGGGAGACCACAAAAAAGGGTTCTCAATCAAGTTAAATCTTGAAGCCTATTTTGGGAAGCAGGTGAACACCCCTAGCCAAAAAATAAAAAATAAAACATTGAGGTCCCAAAGTGAAAACCTCTTTAAGGCACTTTCGACTAGGGAAAAAGTAAAGATAAAGGCTAGTCTAGTGGTGAAAACCTATTTTAGGTGCCATTAGATGGGGATGTTCAACCTTATTTAAATATAGACCAAAAAAACACCAATGATTAACTTTTCTATGTGTTTGAATTTAATCTTGAATAAAAACAAGATTTTGATTGCATCATTTAAGATACCAATAATGATGAGCTTGTCTATGGGTCCCAAATTTAGGCTTGAAAAATTATATTATCCCCAATTGACAGACTAAGACCAATAATAATCCAATGTGGTGGTTAATGAATTCCAAAATGATGAGGCCTTATGCAATTTTCTAGGCCTTAGGGACAATGTTCCATTGGGAGACCACAAAAAAGGGTTCTCAATCAAGTTAAATCTTGAAGCCTATTTTGGAAAGCAGGTGAACACCCCTAGCCAAAAAATAAAAAATAAAACATTGAGGTCCCAAAGTGAAAACCTCTTTAAGGCACTTTCGACTAGGGAAAAAGTAAAGATAAAGGCTAGTCTAGTGGTGAAAACCTATTTTAGGTGCCATTAGATGGGGATGTTCAACCTTATTTAAATATAGACCAAAAAAACACCAATGATTAACTTTTCTATGTGCTTGAATTTAATCTTGAATAAAAACAAGATTTTGATTGCATCATTTAAGATACCAATAATGATGAGCTTGTCTATGGGTCCCAAATTTAGGCTTGAAAAATAACAAGCATTTGATCACATCATTCAAGAGTTTCCAACATCATTTATTACTTGACCATCCCTCCCATTGGAGGATTCTAATTCCTCATGGTTATGATAACTTGAAGAATTAGTCCTAACAGAGGACTCTGACATAGCCAAATAGTTCAAATCTTTACCCACTATCCTTGAAGATGGTTCAACCCTTCTAGTGGAAAACATAATAGAGGTTAACATTGAGACTCTGGATGACCCAAAATGGATTAAACTTGGTGTGTCCCCAACTAAGAAATAACATAGAGTCCTTACAACCCTATTGAGGGAATTTGTAGATATATTTGCATGGGCCTATTTTGACATGGTAGGTTTGAACCCTACCTTGGTTCTTCACCACCTTGTGGTACATCCTAATGCCAAACTTGTGAAATAAAAGCTATTAAAAATGCATCCTTTCATTAATGTATTAGTAAATAAAGTTGTAAAAGCTCTTGGAAGTGATATGTATAAGGCTATTCAACTTTTCTAAATGGATTTCCAATGTAGTACTCATTAGTAAAAATATAGAAGGAATTAGGATATGCACTGATTTCAAAGATGTTAACAAAGACTACCCCAAAGATGAATTTCCTCTACTAAACATTGACATGATTTTCAAATCCATATTGGGTTATGAGATGCTTTCACTAATGGACAAATTATTAGGCTACAATGAGATCTAAATCTCACCAAAAGACCAACATAAAATAGCATTCACCACTTCATGGGGAACATTATATTATCATGTTATGCCAATTTGTCTCAAAATTATATGGACCACCTATCAAAGAGCCATGATAGTCATATTTCACAATATTATACATGACATTATTGAAGTCTACGTCGATGACATACTTGGCAAATCAAAAACCAAGGCCAATCATCCAGCAACATTGAGGATGATATTTGAGTGAATACGTGAATATAAAGTCAGGCTCAACCCTAAGAAATGTGTTTTTGGAGTTACTTTAAGTAAATTTCTTAGATTCATTATGTTTCACCATGGAATTTTTTAATCTAACCCAGTTATGAGCCATAATAGAGATGCCACCACCGACCAATTTAATGTAGCTCCATAGTTTATAGGCAAGATCCAATCGATCAGATGCTTTATATCTCAATTGGCTAACAAGTGTCATAATTTTACACATATTTTGAAGAAGGGTGTCACATTTCTTTGGGATGAAAATTATTATAAATATTTTCAATATTTAAAGGACTATCTTTCAAATCCACTAGTTTTATTACCTCATATGCCAGGAAAACCATTCTTTCTATATCTATTAGTGATAGACGAAGCCCTAGGGGAATTTCTAGCTAAACATGATGAAAACGGAAAATAACATGTCATGTACTATCTAATCCATACACTGGTTGCATATGAGCATAATTATATGCCCATTGAAAAATCTTGTTTAGTTGTGGTCTTCATAGCTTAGAAACTGTGACTTTACATGTTAAACAATAAAACCATGGTCATTTCAAAAGTAGATATACTCAAGTATGTACTATCTAAAATAACTTTACAAGGTCATATGGCCAAATGGATTATGCTTCTTAGTGAGTTTGAGATGGAATATGTGAAATAGAAATCTATCAACGGGCAAGCTATTATAGATCAACTTGTTGAGGCACCCCTTATAGACACAGATCCACTCATATTTTAATTTCCTAATGAATCCATCATGACCATCATTGAAACACCTCTTGAGGAGAAATAACGGAAGCTTTATTTTGATGGATCTTTCATAGCACATGGATCAAGGACAAGATTTTTGTTTATCACTCCATAGGGGATCTAATCCCTAAGTCATTTAGAATCAAATTTCCTTATACAAAAAAGATGGTAGAATATGAAGCACTCATCGCAGGGATTCAATAGGAAATGCAATGGAATATAACACATATAAAAGTTTATGGTGATTCATAGCTAATCATCAATTAGGTTACATACCACTTTAAGACCAAATATGACAAGTTGGTTCTATATAAGGCCATGATCGACACTCTCAAATAATAGATTGCCAACATCCAATTTGAATATATACCAAGGGATAATAATAGAATAGTAGATGTCATGGCTACCATTAGGTCATTGATTCAACAAATAGATACAACCAAAGATTAATAATTTCTCATTCAAAATTTGCTAGTGCCATCTCATGAACCATCAACTATTGCAATGATCTATAATATTGTGGTCCTAACTCCACTTTGTATTTACACCTATATGCCTATTTACATAACCATGTTTTATAACTAGACTTATCCCAAAAATAATCCAAAGTCTTCATCCATAATGCCCAATGTTATAATTTACTCAGACCAACCCTATACCATCACAGTTTTGATGGAACTCTTCTTCATTATTTAACTTCAGTAGAATATATACTAGCATTATGGGAATTTCATGAAGGGGTATGTGGAACCCACACTAGTGGGGTAATCTTGTCCAAAAAAATCTTTTATACTGAGTATTATTAGCTAATAATGGATGTAGATGTAGTTTCATATGTAAAAAGATGTGATAAATGTCAATAACATTCTAATCTAATTCATGCCCTAGCCAAGACTTTGAAACCAATGTTGACACCATGGCCATTTGATATATGGGGCCTCGATCTCTTTGGGAATATAAACCATACCTCATCTAATGACCATAAACATAGCCTTACTACCATAGAATATTTCACTAAGTGGGTTGAAGCTATAACCCTAACATGATTGGAAAGAAAATTTACAAATTCATATTTAACCATCTCAAATGCTAGTACGGTATCCCTTTCAACATCATATCTGATAATGGAGGATAATTCAATAATAAGGATGTCAAATCATTATGTTGAGTAAAAAATCAAACAACATTTTTCCATGACACATTAGCCATAAGGTAATGGCCAGGTAGAAGCATCAAATAAAGCCATTATCAATATCCTTAAAAAGATTGTCACTGATATCAGCCATGATTGGTACCTTTAGATATTTTATGCCTTCTGGACATATCATACCAATCATCGCACTCCCATGGGAACCACTCTATACTCACTTGTTTAAGGTACTAAATCCATTCTTCCCATTGAGGTTAAGTTACCTTCATTATGCATCTCTTTGAAGCATGTGTTGGACAACAAAGACTATCAAGTAGCTCACCTAAAAGAGCTAGAGTTACTTGATGATAAATACATGGATATAGTAAAAAACCTTCAATCATATTAGAATCAACTCTATGGCCACTATAATCGATGTGTGAAACATAGAGAATTTAAGCTTGGTGATCTTATCCTTAAAGAGAATCAAAAGAATACCATAATTGAGAAGAATCATAAAGGCAAGTTCAAACCCAATTGGGTAAGTCCTTTCATCATTATTGTAGACTATGGTGTAGGAGCATACAGGCTTGCCACACTAGACAAGGATGAATTTGATGATCATATGAACATTATACACCTCAAGTGGTACTACACTTGAGTGACTTGGTGTATTGTCTATAAGGATTATTTCAAGTTGTACCATATTATCAACATTATTCTATGTATCATACCATTCTATCATCCTTTCATTATACCATCCAATCACTTTTCCTATCATTTTTCCACTCTACCATTCCACTCTATCAACCTAACATGTTTTGATCCTACTTACCTAACCCATTTGACCTTGATTCATCCATTAGTACCACTTTTAGGATGTAGATTTAGATCAATTTTAGTAGTTATTTCAAGTATTATAGATAGAGGTTATATTTTGGGGTAGGTTTTTGTAGTTACATCCTTCATTTCTTGTTTAGTACCATATCATGTTTGTTTGTGTAGGCCTGATTATAACCACCTATGGGCAAATCAGTGTCTCATCGGTGTTGTTATTAATTATAACCACCTATGGAAAAATTAGTATCATTGATCTGAGCTATTATATCTTATTTATAACCACCTATGGGAAAACTAGGGGCAACATTTGTTTATTGTGCCTTGACATACCAACTTACCATTCCTATGTTGTATTATGCCATTATGCCAACTATGCATATTTTTTTTGAATTGGTTGATACACTATTCAGATTACTCTACTATAAGTTGGAACTACTATGAATTGAATCCATTTTGGTACTATGTGGGCCATGTTCAATACTTGTTGAGGTCAGCTTAGTCCCCCTTTTCATATGCTCTCACTATTTTATGAGCAATTTCAATTTGAATGATCTCACTATTTTGTGAGCTTGGATCATTTAGTATCTTGTCATTCTCCATTGAGTTGAGATACTCCAAAATTCAAAAAACATTTGTAAAATCATTTAGAAAAACCAAAAACATTGACCACTTCTTTGCCTTAAGGATTTTGGGAACTATCACTAAGTCACAAAAAATCACTTGTCACTTAGTTTCTCCATCCTTTTTGGCCATTTATCCCACACACTTACCATTTTACTAGAAACATTCCTATTCTTCTATCACATACATCATGTTTTATTTCCAATCATTTTCTTATATACCATATCTTGGGAGAACTACATTCACCCTAATATTTTGTTGAATCTTTCATCCATGGACCATGTAGGCAACGTCCATTTGCCTAATGCATATGGAGATAGCTCAATCACCCCCTTCCTTTTATTCTATTACCCCATTTTGTTTGTTTATTGTTGTCCTATTTGTGTCATGTTGTTTGTAGTAGCATTTTCATTAGCTATTGTTTGTTTGTTTGTTTATGTGTGTGTTTATTTACTTTATGCATTGTTGCCTCAACTTAATCTATATGTGTCTATTAGGTGATTACTTACGCATTATTCTTGAGTCTATCCATATTCATAATTCAACATTATCATCATGGTTTTTATCATTGGTGTATTTTTTTCCATTGAGTATTAGATCGTGAGTCAGTGATTATGCATATTTCAACCAAGTCCTCATGGTGTTCAATCACAATGCCTACCATGACATGATGCATCAAAAATCAGATTTGATAAATCTACACTGGTAATGTAATAGAGATATCTCCTTAGCACCATCACCAAAAACCTTTCTCATCTAATCCACATCATATCCTAAATAGAGTAATTAAACAATGAAATAATTGTCCTTGCTAATTCAGATGAGCATCTCCCTACTAACAAGTTGCCTAATTCATCTTTATCATCTGTACCAATTTTACATCATCATATTTTCCATCATCATTTCATATCATGTTTTCCACTATTGGGGTCCAATTATTATAAACACCTATGGTAAAATCATTTTACATCATCCCACTTGCATTTCTAATGATTATATCCACCTTGGGGAAAATCATTACATTTCCACCAATTTGAGGGTGAATGATTATAACCACCTTCAAGAAAATCATTCACTTTATTTCACCCAATAGGGGATTTTTTTCCATAATTAGGATACTAATTATTATGATCACATATGGGCAAATCATTGTATACCATCCCACTTGCATCTTTCATATCATGTTTGCCACTATCAGGGTCCAATGATTATAACAACCTTTGGACAAATTATTTCACACTATCCCACTTGCATTTCCAGTGATTATAGATGTATTTTCGTAAATAATTTCATTTCCACTAATGTGAGGGTTTTTTATTATAACCACCTTTGAGGAAAACATTCACTTTCTTCTACCCAACATGGGCTTATTTACCATAATTAAGATACTAATGATTATAACCACCTATGGAAAAATCATTGTATACCATCCCACTTGCATATTTCATATCATATTTGAAACTATCATGGTACAATGCATATAATTGCCTTTGGGAAAACCATTTTACATCATCCCACTTGCATTCTCAATGATTCTAACTGCCTTTGGGAAAATCATTGTGTCTCCATCTATTTGGTCCACTCATTTCCTTCTTTCGAAGGACCATTTTTGACCCCTTTCCAACCACTCCCTTGAGGGGGTACCCTAGATTTCATCCATTTACATTACATTCATAAACACATATAACCTTTTTATTCTTTGTGAAGATGTTACTTTGCTTACATCTTATAACACCTTCCCAAATAGGGGTAAACTATAGACACCTAAAAGTGGCCACCAATGGCTTCATACCAGAATTTAGACTTATTCTTACCAACCTTTTCAAATCTAGCCTAAGAATCACTAAACATCTTAAATTTTAATTCATAATATGCAATTTGGCTTATTAATCCATTAAAAATAGCAAATACACCCATGACATTAATTCAAATATTGCAAAATTCTAAAATCCCTAAACAAAGTTAATTAATATTCAAAACCTAATCAAATATCTAATTGAATTCATCCATGAGTAATTAAATGAATTATCAAAAAGGAAATTCAAAAATCAAAGAATATCCTAGGAATTCATAATTACCTTTGGTGAGTTATCCAAAATTTTAAAATATCTCACCCATGCCTATTCCATGTTAATCATGAAGTTTGGACACAATTTAACTCTACCAAGTTTAATTAATGAGCTAAGGTGAGGTTTGAACCCACTCCAAGCCCTTTTACTAAACCTATAAATATAATAATTTGCCTCTCTATTTAGGGGGATTGGACATAGTAATGTTATAATGTAGGATTTGGTGCATGATTTAATGCTATAGAGCTATAATGCCAAAATTCTAAGACAAACCACTTTGATCAAGCATCAATATAAATCCAAGCCAACCATGGTTATAAGGAGATAAGGAACCACACAACTCCATTTTCCAAAGACTTATTGAGCACAAGCTGAGTAAGCCAAATGAAGAAGTATCTTGGGACATTCAAAGAATTGGTAAGGAAATTTGTAAGTTATTTCCATTTTTAGTTGTGCTTTGTTAATTGGTTTTCTTAACCATGATCCTCCCTTTGATCTAAGAAAGATAGTGTTATGCATGTTAGTGTGTTTTTTTTCATTTTTATTTCTTTTTCATTATGAAGATAACATATTATCTAACCACCCTTCTTATATTCCTTGATCATAGTGGGAACTCCTTTTGGGATTGGAATAATAAGCTATACACAATGAGATAACTTGGATGAATTTAATTAATAGATAGATAAGTGAGAAACCTAGTTGGGAACCAGTTCTAAGAAGTTATGAACTTCCTCAAGTGGATGTCATCTCACTATATTTAGAATTAAGTGGATAATGAAAACTAAAATTATAGAATATAAGGATGTGATAACAAAATGTTTAGGAACTAATCTTTGTCTAAATTATTAATATAAGCAAAGGATTCATCTTAATAAGCTCCAAAAGAATTCACATCTTATTGTATAAAATCTAATTGGTTAGAAGTGGCTTCAACTGAAGGAGAATAGATAATGGCACAAAGTGCTAACTTAGAATCTATGTCACTCTATTCAGTGAAGATATGTTGAGAGATGATGGGCAGATTAGTGATACTAATTATTTCATGAGAAACTTTGCATAGAGTCATCAACAAATAAATTCCATGTTTATAAAGGTAGTATATTAAATCAAAATGGATCCAAGACATATTTTTATGACTAAATGCCTTATATTTTAAAATAAAATGCATGGGTCGATGTTGATCCTAGAAAATCGATACTGATTAGGATGAATCGATGTCAATTCTATTAAAATTTCACAAGGTTTCAAAGAAAAAGCTAAAGGATGATTGAGGATATTCTAAAAGTAAATTGGGGGATATTTGAGATGTTCTGACAATGGAATGAGAAGGAAAAGAAAGAATTGAATAAGAAATGAAATATTCAAGACAAAAAACTTACCTTAAAATGGATGTAGGTAGAGTATATTCTTTTCATAGGTGCAAGAAATCTCCTTAGTTTGTGATGAATGTTCTAGACTGGGTATAGCCTAACTTTGTTAGTGTGTAACTAGCATTCACTTTTAATTCTCCTAGATGAATCTTAACAATGTTTCAATATTAAAAATTTGTGGGGGATAAACCATAAGATTGCCTATGTATATATAGATTGACGTCAATCATGGGATAATCGTTACTGATTTGCCCTTTTTTTTTAAAGTTTTATTTGATCCATTTTAGCTTTTTCTAATTATGGGGTATTTTAGGATTAAAAACATGGGTTTGTTAGCAACAATTTTACTATGAGGGCAAGTTGTTGGAGGGTTAAGATTTGATATATTTTATGGGTTGTAAATTAGATTTTTTGGTTAAAAAAGGTAAAATGGTAATTTAAAAAAAAAATTGCCAATTATCTAATGGTAAATAGTTTAGATTTAGGATAGGCATATTTATGATGAATTATAATCTAAAATCCTAAGACACCAAATAATTCATATATGACATATAAAATCATAGTGTCTACACCTTTAACAGCCAAAATTCTTTGCCCTTTAGGATTAAGATTTTACAAGTATAAATAGGCTTGGGATGGAGAAGGCCTCATATATCAAGTTAAGTATGATAATATAATTATAAAAATAGGAATTTCATTCAAATCTCATGCAAAAGATGCATGTACAATAGTCGGCCAAAAAAAGAATTTCATTGCTAAAAATACAATATATACATGAAACATATATTTAGAACCAAAGTTACAAATTAGAAAAAATATGAAAATACATATTATATTTATATGGGTGCTAATTTTTCACTACCATTTGAAGAATATGGTGGACTGACTACTAAAGGGACTAAAGTAGTTATTTTGGTTCCAAATCCTAGAAATTGGGAACCTTAAGATAGTGGGATAGTAATAGTAGTTGATTGCATGGGTGACATTGACCTTGAAGCTATCTCTTTTACCCAAAGCTCCTAAAATAAATTATGTGCTTCTTTTAACTCCTTATTAATGATGTCAAAATTGAACATGGAATGTTTGAAGAGTTTGTTGGCCTCATCCATCAACCTATTTTTTTTAAATTTCAAGCTCTTAAATTATGATCCCAGTGCTTCAAATCTTATCACCTTATCCTTAGGAAAATTACCAATTATAGGAATTCATTATTGGTTTTGTGTATAGTGCCTTGAAATTGATCTTTAAATTTGTTTGTAGTTACTTGGATTAGGTTCTCAAATTTTGGCATGTTAACTAGTTCACCTATTGGAATGATCACATTAGTGACCTTCATGTCCTTCATAATTTATAACTCCTCACTTTCATGATTTGTAAAATGTCCCGACAAAGTCTTCATATGATTATGTCAATATAGGAAAACATACCTTTTTGCAATAACATAGTTAAGGCACCATGATGCATCCCTATTGGACATCAAGTTTAATTGGTTGAAGGCACTATTTCTAGAGCATTGAAATAATAAATTCAAACTTTTCTCTATCTCTTTCATTTGGTTCCAAAAATTGCTCACATTTTCTATTTTTGATTGGCTTCTTACTTTTGAAACATGGATACTATACAAAATGTTTTACAACTTAGTAGTTTCACTCTGTACATCATCAATTATATCTCAAGGAGCTTGTATGGTTTGTCTCTACTACAATATTTAATGTGATTTATCCTTGATTTTATACATATATTTAATGACTTCACTATTTCAATACATAATAGTAAATAAATATTAAATATATTCATTAAGATCCCTTGGATCCTTTTTGTCTTTCCTTGTCAAAGGAAACATATTTTCTCTTTGGTAAAATTAAATTTATTCATGTGTATCCAAATTCAAAGCCTTTTTATTCCTCACCCTTTATATAGTTCCACTCTTCTTATCGAACTGGGTAGAGAATATTAGTAACTGTATGACAAATAGGTTTTTTCTCTCATCCTTTTTATTTTGCATCTCCTTTACCCATTCAGGAATAACAAGTTCCCATGGTTATGTATCTTCTAGGCTTGAGTCTTCAGATATGTAAAGTAGAGGAGTCATTGGAGGAGGTGTTATTGATAGAGGTGTTAATGATGCACTTATTTGTATGTATAATTGGAGATGTGGATAAACTATTCCTTCCTATGGTTAATATTCCCTCAATGGGGTGAATTCAGCCACATGCTTGGTCAAGCCTGGGGTTGTCTCAATAGTGATAGTGGTTGACTATATGGGTGAAGATAGTGGCATTAGAATCTCTAGTTGAGCTGACTATTTTTTGAGGACTGATGGCCTCTTAGGGTTATAAGTGTAAATAGTAACCCTACCATGGAAACATATTCATTACTTTGGAGCCTTTATTTAATTTGAGGTTGAAAGAATGGGAGAGAAAATATAAATAGATAAAAGAATATTTGGAATAGCTAGAGGTAAATTTGTAGCTAGAATATCTACATTGGAAATAGATGAACCAAGAGAGGAGTCTAACTCACTAATGTTTTGTATGTGTTATTTTATGAGGATTTGATGATCCAAAGAGCTACCTAGAGTTTCTTTTTATTGTATGCTTTTCATGCTCATATCTTTAACCTTTTCTATCTCCTTTTCCTCATCATATAGGGTTGCCTCTTCTTTCAATTTAGGCTTTGTCCCCTTCATTATTTCCACATCTTAGTTAGGGTTCATGATTTTGGTTTAAGGGTTTAGGGATCAAGGTATGGGGTTTAGGGTTTGTAATTTAAGGTTTAGGGTTTAGCATTTAGGTTTTAGTGTTTAAGGTTAAGAGTTCAAAGATTAGGCTTTAGGGTTTAGTGTTTAGGGTTTATGATTTTATGATTTGGGATTTAGTGTTTATGGTTTAAAAATTTGAGATTTAGGGTTATGGTTTAGTGTTCATGGTTTATAACTTAAGGCTTAGGGTTCATGGTTTAAGACTTAAGGTTTATGGTTTAGATTTTAAGATTAGGGTTTAAGGTTTATGGCTTGGTGTTTAGGGTTTATGGATTTGGGCTTAGGGTTTAGGTTTTATGTGTTAAGGGTTAATATTTAGGGTTTGGAATTTGGTTTTAGGGATGAGGGTTTAGGGTTTTAGGATAAGGGTTTTAGGTTTATAATTTATGGCTTAAGGTTTAGGATTTTAAATTTAGGGTTTGGGTTTTAGGATTTAGGGTTATTAGTTTTGTGTTTGGGGTTTGGTGATTATATGTTGGGTTTTAGGTTTCATCATTTAGGTTTTATGGATTGGGACTTTAGGGTGTATGGTTTATGTTTTACATTTTATGGGTCAAGGTTTTAATTTTTTGGTTTATCATTTGGGGTTCAAGGTTTAGGGTTTAGGGTTTAACATTTAGGGTTCAAGGTTTTGGGTTTTAGGTTTAACATTTAGGGTTTTAGGTTTAATATATATGGTTTGGTTTTAACATTCAAGTTGTAGGTTTTGTGGTTTTGGATTCATGGATTTGGGTTTTGGGTTTATGTGTTAACATTAAGATTTAGGATTTAGGGTTGATAGTTCAAGGTTAATAGTTTAGGGTTTAGGGTTAAAGTTTTAGTGTTATGGCTTAGGGATTATAATTGAGATTTTATTATTTAAATTTTAGTATATGGTTTTAGGTTTGGGGATTATATGGATATGTTTTAGTTTGAAAGTTTTGAGGTCATATTTTAGGGTTTTGGTGTTTGGGGTTAGGGTTTTGGGTTTCTAATTCCAAGATTAAGATTTAGGGTTTATGGTCTAAGGTTTAGGGTTTTGATCTTGGGGGTTATGGTTGAGGGTTTAGGTTTGGAATTTTAGGTTTAATATTTAGGGTTTAGGATTTAGTGTTTGTGGCCTAGGACTTAGGGTTTAGGATTTGGGCTTAATATTTATGATTTATAGTTTAGGGTTTGTGATTTTTGGTTTTTGGGTTCAGGTTTAGATTTTAAGGTTTTGGGTTTAAGTTATAATTTTTATGGTTTAGGGTTTACAATTTGTGGTTTAGTGTTTAGGGTATATGATTTAGTGTTCATTATTCAGGGTTTATGGATTAAGGTTTGGGGTTTAGGGTTTAATGTTTAGGGTTTAAGGTTTAGTGTTTAGGATTTGGGGTTTAAGGTTAATGGTTTAGGTGGAAATAGAGTGTACTATGGTGATTAGATACATTTTTGTATGATATGAGTGATTGTATCACAACTAAAAGTATATGTCATGTAAAAGTGATCACATACGTACATGTAGTACTAGGTATGTGGTAGATGTAATGTATGAATGATTGTATCATTATTATATATGTTATAGGTCATATGTTATAAGCTAGTCATTTAGGCTTATTGATAGATCCATTGATTAAAAACCCACAAATGTTTTAAGAATTTAGCCTAAATATGCCTTCAAGCCTTTTACATGATTGTCCCTAGTCACTCATTTCTATGTATAGGTGAGAATGCCCCTTCTCCTTTCAATATATGGCTTTGTTAATTCCCCCTCTCCTTTATCTATATAGGTGATAATTAACCCTCTCCTAATTTTTAAACATCCCTTGATAATGACCCTTCTCCTTTATCCCTTGATCCAATAATGCTCCCTCTAATGATTTTCAAGCATGATAATGCCCCCACTCCTTTCAACATTTTTCTCAGGTATTTAATTAAGATCAAGTATTCAAGATATTCCTTAAGGAAAATAGATATGATAATTATTAGATATGGGTATTCAAGATAAAGACATGGTTTAGGTATTCAATCGGGTAGGGTATACTTAATTAGGTGAGGAATACTCAAGTAGGTAGGGAAATAAAGATAGGTAGGTAGGGCATACTCAAGTAGATAGAGTAGGCAAGGTATACTTATGTATATGAAGGTAGGTAGGGAATAATTAAGATCAAGATATGGTCCAGGTATTTATGTAGGGCATAATCAAGATCAAGATATAACATTGGCATTTAATCAAGTATGGCATGCACTCAAGTAGTTAAATTAGGTAGGGAATACTTAAGTATAATATGGTAAGTAGGTAATAGTCAATATCAATATATGTACTTAGTATTTAGGTAGGGCACACTCATTGAGATCAAGATATGACTTGATTATTTAATCAAGTTGGGCATACTCAAGTAGCTAAAGTAAGCAGGACATACTCAGTTAGGTAAAGTAGGCATGTAATCCTCAATGGTATAAATCTAATACATACATAGCACATGATTCAAAACTTCATTTATCATTCTACATTATAATCCTAAAATTTTGAAAATTAAGTATTTACCATAATGAATTTTGAAAAAATAAATTCTAAATGGTAACTCCTACAACTCTATAATAAATTTCAAAAGATGTAGAATGTTCCTAACTACATTTATTTTACTAAGTATTCACCTAAATAAATACATCTATAACTGAACAAACACAACAAAAACCTATTTAAACTCAAAGGTCATATACCTTTTATAGTGCAAAGGGCATACTAAATGACAAAACACAACAACAACCTATTTGAACTCAAAGGGCATATGACCTTTACAGTGTAAAGGGTGTACTAATTGACCAAACACAAAAATAACCTATTTTAACTCAAAAGGTATACACCCTTTTTAGTGAAAAGGGAATACAACCTTTTTATTGTAAAGTGTGTACACCCTTTTCATTTTAAAATGCATAGACCTTTACAATGCAAAAGGTGTACATGCTTTATAAAGGGCATATGCCATTTTATCAAAATGACATATGCCCTTTACACTTGAAACCAACATGGATCATATTTATAATGTTTTTTTTAATAAAAGGCATATACCATTTTGAAAAGGGTGTATGCCCTTTACTAAGAAAAATATTTATCGTGAATGTCACCCTTTTTATCCCCTAAATTTATATATCCACTTGCATTCATTTGGGTTATTTTTTCAATTGAAAATTTGGGATTGTGGATACATGGAGTTAAGGCTCCACTTCACCACTACTTTAGTGAAAGGTGTAGATTGGTGTTCAATTTTACATGATGAGGAGAAATAAAAAATGGGTGTGTTGTTGGTGGGGAAGTAGAACATGAACTTGGTTTTGGCTCCTTGATATGGAACTATGAATAAAAATAACTTGCATTAATAAGAATAAATAAGTTACATATTTGGAGTTAGTTGTGTGATTATATTGAAAAAAATATGTTTATTTTAATCCAAGTTAGATCATGGTTGTGAAGTTTATTTTATTTGAGGTTTTAGATTTGTAAGAGGTACAATCACTGAGAGGTGGGGTGAATCAGTGAGCCTAAATAATCTAACTTCAATTGTGATATTTAAAAACACTTAATTATTTACCACAAGCATTCATGAAGCATACACATCATTCATAGCAATGAGCAAGAGAGACAAATAAAGATCAATCACATAACACATGACATATGTGGGAAACGCTCTTGGGGAATAAAACCCAATAGAAACTATAATTATACTATGGTCTTATAATAACAAGAACCAATTTATACTAGCTATAATTGATCAAAGAACTACAATTCCTATTTAGTGAGACTATAATCCCAAAAGGTGTTGCCACACGTATTTAGCTGAGTTGTAACAATAACCAGAATTTTAGCAAGTTTTACCTTATAAGGAGGCTGTAACCACCTTAGCTATTGATATACCACAAGAACACCTATGAAAAAATCTAGCTTTGAACTGATGTCTTCAATACCTAATGATGGACCTTTGATAATCACTCTTTAATTTCACTCATATTCAAACAACAAGAGAATTATTTTTCCAATAGAATTATGACCTACATGCCATAAAAATAGTCCTTAATATATTCTTCTCTTAAAATCATCCATAGGGTACTCTAACCCTCCTTCACTTCATAATCCACACACATACACATCTCTCAAATCTCTATTGAGTCTCTCACTCATAAAGTCTAGAAATCACCATCTTTGATTTCATTATTTATAGAGCATACTTGATCATCAAAATCTTGGTTGAATAATAGGCATGCCTTAACCCTTAAGGCATCTCTCACATGAAGACACAACTCAAAAAAAATTCATAGGTCGACCATAACATCTATGGGTCAATATTAAGTAGATACACCTTTTAATAAGGCCTTTATATCTCTTATAGGTCTCATGTGATCCAATTCACTCCTTTATCACTTCATTGAACAAAACAAGAACTTAGAACCACTACCAAAATCATGGACCCATTCCATATGATCCATAGGTCCCCCTTAAGTGCCAACAACCAACATAGTACCATTTTAATTAAGCACAAATCACTCAAACAACATTTTTTACACACAATCATTATGAAAAAACACATAGTCACCTTATAAACCATTGTTCATACATTGAGATCAAAATAAATCTTCATCTTTTATTTTTATAGCATGAGCAAATTATATCTAGATTGAAAGATATGGCCCAAAGACCAGACACTAGTTTTTCCCTTATTAAATTTGACACTACTAAACAACCTTAACTTTGACCTCTTGAATTTAATACACATAATTGATCTCTATTTTTATGATCACCTACTCACCATTGATCTTTGGAAGAAGCTTAGTCTTTATCTCTGCTTAGCATTAAACATCATAAACTTATCCTCATCTCGTTACTTCCTAAATTCTTAGATAAATGCACAATATTGATGTTCCTTAAACTTGTGAAAATTTTACAAAGTATGGAAACCTTACTTATCTCCCTAGAAGGCCAACTTTGCATAGTCATATCTTTTGTTGTGCTTGGATGCATGATCTACAATTTGGATCATATGATCTCCTTACATAGGAGAATCCAAACTTATAAAAATATGCTCCTAAAACCCTCAAATGTGTGAGATATATCACCATTAAAATTCCTTCTCAAAATATTCTATGACAGAGCCAACTATGCTTAGAACTTGTTTGGGAGACCAACTTTGAGCATGCATAACTTTTGCCATGCTACATTGCATGACCTAAAATTTGGTACATAAGAACTAGGCACAAAAATAAATAAACAAATGTGATCCTATTGTTCTAAAACATCCACACATTAAATATATTATACCATAAAAAGTATTACTCAACTCTTTCTTGCATCCTAAAAATTTGGCTAAGTATGGGAAAACACTGTCAAAATGCCTGGGAGCCCAACTTTGCACTTACATATATTTTAATTTTCTTAGGTACATGACTTAAGATTTATAAAATAATAACAAGTAATAATAATAACCAAATCCATGTGACCATTTCCTCTTAACTCATCCACATGTGGCAATGGTGACATCATCAAACTACATACTCAAATTTTCTACCACTAGACCCAAAGTGTCAAGATGAAAACTATGGACAACTAGATGAATTACACTTATGCACAAAAGAAAAAAAAGAATATAAAACATATTAGGAACATATTTCACATCATAAATAATCCATACTCATTCTTAAAAATATCTAACCATGCTAAAACAAAATATTAACCAAGCATACTTCAAGCACACTAGGACAAGTACATTGCATACTTTGTCATTATCACTTAGACTATCAAGTCACTTCATGCACTCACTAAGATACCTCCATGACATCACCATGAAATAATTGATAATAATCCAACAATATCCCCCTTTTTCATTGATGTCAATAACCATCATATATAGAAATATACAATTCACCTTCTCTCTCTTCAAGTACTCCCACAATAGGAACTTTCTCCCCCTTTGACACAATGACAAACTGAGCACCAACTGATCCTAAGGACCTGAAAATACCATAAATTATAAATTAAAATCTTATTAAAATGATACAAAATCCCCTTTACCTTGAGCCTAACTCTTCTTGCCTTGACAACCTCTTCTTGCTCCATGCCAACACTCTTCTTCAACCAAGAACTGCAACTAATGAAGAAAGAACACACAAAAGAACTAAAATATTATGTAAATCACCAAGAAACATCTGAGAGGTACTCCTAATATTTTTGAGCCATTTCACATCTTGAGTATATTCAAATCTCCACACACCATGAAGAACCAACATACAAGCTGATTAACCTTCTCTCTCAAGCTACCATAAGGACCACCAATAGAAATTCATGACACTCACCAAATAGGAAAAAAACATCTCAACCAACTTGATAAATCTCCTTGAAACAAACATACCTTTCTCTTTTGGATAAACTAAGCAAAAATCACTCTTATTCAAACTAGGTCTGTCTAGCCTCCTTATAACCCTACTTGGAACTTGCATAGCCCAAAAATTTTAGTAGACAAAACTTAAAGACCTAAAAATTGATATATGGATCACTCTTAAATTACCCCTCAAGCACACTAATTTTTGTGACCAACCTCATCTTCTACAACATACATCCTTCATAAACCTACTAGCCAATTAACCCTCCATTTTAACAAAAAAAAGAATAATTTGAAAAACACAAACCTTAACATCTAAATTAATATTAATTTTAGAACCAATTTGGCCCAATAAACCTATTAAGAATATTTGGACCTCAAATCATAAGACAAACCACTTTTCTAGCATAGTCCAAAACCATAGAATCTCAAAATAAATAGGGTCAGCAAACCTCCTTCTGGTCAACGTGCACCTCTAAAACTTATTACACACTTAAATAAACTCATCACACACTTATAGACCAAAAATTGAGCCTTAAAATCTTTGGGAGCATTGACTTTATATAACCCATTTTAGGCCTGCTTTCCCTTAAGCCAAAAATTTGAGAAAACTAAGAGCACTCAAAAATCTATAATTTGTCAAAAACATACCTTTAGACCATAAAATAACCTATATCACATTAAAAATAAGTATATTTACCTTTATAATCATTAAAATCTTCTTGACATTTCATCAATCTCATTATGTAATATAGATATACCTATTCTAACCCTGCACAATAGCTCTTTCAAAAATCTTCTAGAATAGGCTCATGAACTTGTTACTCCCCCTTAACCATAGAAATTATTTGATTGGAATTATCATATTGAGCATAAAAAATTTATTCTTCACAATAAAAATGTCTCCTAAGATGCATAGGTAGAGACATCCTCTACACCATAATGCTCTACCATGGTGTGAAACTAGGAGTTACCCACAACTCATATTCCTTTTCCTCCTTAGTCATCTGATAATTATAGTTATTATTATTCTTCTTTGGTTTAGGAGAAACAAATTCCTCATCCACTACAACATTATCCTTTTCTTATATGATTGGATTGAAAATACATGGAGATAACACATATTCATGAAATACCATTTCATTTGAAGAATCTTCCTTGTAGTTTGGAACCTCATCATTACACATAGGCAAATAATGTTATTTTCATGATACATGATCAACAATAGTATTATGTTCACTTGATCCATACATACCTTAGGATTAGCTTCAAATATCACCTTGGTATTCTCTTTGATCTTGGTCTCTTCACTCACAACATGAGCAGATAATGAGAGCCCTTGGCACTCTTCAACTTCTGAAGTATTCTCCACCATAGAAAACAAATTACTTGGACATATAGTCTAATTATGAATCACACTTTTCAATTTTTTATTCCATGTGTTAACATGCCTTCTTATTTTCACTCTAGGATCTTGATTAAACATATTATAACTTATAGACCTTTTCTTGTAGAATCTAGCAATGTGACCTCTTTGTTCACAATTATAAAACACCATACCTTTTTCAAGAAATGTATCTTGCCTTACCTTATTTGGACATAAATTTGAAACATGTCCTATGTCATGAAAATTAAATCACTTAACTCTATTCACATCTTTTGATTGATGACCCCCATCATAATCCCATGCAAACTCATTTCTAACAGGTCTCTTACACTCTCTATCCCTATGACCAAATTGATTATATGTGTAATAGTAACCATTAAATCTTGCATACCTCATATCATTTGCCTATCTAATCTGATTTGTCTTCATTTCTCTAGTACCTTTAGTCTTTATCTGATTTTTTTTTTTTTTTAAATTATGATTATCTTAGTTCACATTAGTCTTCATTTTGTCTAGAGTAACATTATTTTTTTCTTCTTCATATCCAAGACTAATTCTATCACTAAAATGATTTTGACCACTTAAAATATTGTCTAGATCACATGAGCTATTTTCAAATCTCACAAATGTCTTCACCTTACTAACTGTCTTTTCTAGCTCAAATTTCAAAGAATCATTTTCAAAAACATGCCTTGAACATTCATCTTCTTTAGCTTTTAGGCTTGTAGACAGAATTTCCAATTGACAACTAAGATGCTTGATCATATCTTCATACTACTTAGTGTCTTCATTAAATCTTTCCTCATACACACTGAATTGTTCTTCGTAGTCCTTGAGTTTATATTTCATCTTCTTATTTATTTTCTTCTCAATCTTTAGTTCTTCAAGAGCATTCATTAATACAGTCTCACAGTCTACCTCATCTTCATCTTCATCTAAATCACTCAAACTATATACATTTTGATGTGATCAAATTCTTGTATACACATAATATTTTAAAATTTTATCAAATAATAAAGCTTTACCTCTTACAATAACCCATCGAGACTCAATCTCTCTAAGTACATGACCTAAGGGGTACACCAGGAAATGGGTGGGTAGACCTTTGGTGCTTTGTAGGATTGTTGCCATTACCACATTGTTACCAATCTAACCAACTCTTAAAACCATTCCCTAAGCTATTACTCCTCCCTTGCACACTCCTTCAATATTTTGTCTATTTTCATCCTCTTTTTCTTTCCCTAATTCCCTTTTTGACTATCAGGTATACTAGGTTGACCATGGTCAACCTTGTATAGTTTAGGGTTATTTTTCACTTTTTGGGTTTGTTAGACTTTTGACTGACCTAGCTCAGATCTAGTGAATTATCCCCAAAAACATATAGGGTATACCATGGTTGACCCTATATATTTGATGTTTTTGGGAGGATTTAGGGCAAGATCCACTTATAAATATAAGATCATTTTGTCATTATTGCATATATGCAATGAAGTGTTATTATTCACTCGTACTTCTTCATAATATGTTATTCCACCATTCTACTTGAGGAGTTTTAGTTTAGAGTTTCTACTTGGAGAATATAGTCTTATGGATAAGTCTTGAATTCTATGGTATTTATTAGTGATCCTTATAAACCACAACAACCTCTTGTAAATCCATTTTATCCAAGGGAGAGATTGAGTCTCGATAAGTTCACATTTAGGTAAGTATATTCTAACATTGTTTTCCTCTCTTTAGTAGATAGAAGTAGTATAAGTGTTGGCTCGAATAATATTACTCTTCATATTCCATGTATTAGGGTCTTAATTATATTTAGCTTAATTGAGATTCTCTTATACATGTTTTTATTGATTTACTAACCCCTTTTATTATGCCACAAGCTTTGGTCTGTATTAGATTAGATTTACTTTATTGTTACTAGACTTAAGTGAAATATCAAACCTTAGGAATCTTTTAGGGTTATTGCATGATTGTTTTAGACTGTAGGATTTGGAACCCTACCTCACATGGTGTAATGTGACAAGTGATCCCCTAATTAGGTCTAGCAGATCCCCATATTGGTCATACTCTCACTTAAAAAATATATTCCTAATCAGAAGTGTAGGTATGCTTTATCTTCTTCAAGTCAAGATTGACTTATAAACATGATGCATTTTTTATTGCATACATTCTGGTGAACCCAATGTGAAACTAACCCTTGCAATATTTTTTCAATTTTTTCATTCTTTTTAGCATTATTTTTATCATATATATGTCATACTAGATCAACTATGTCAACCCAATTCTAATCTCTATGTTTAGGTTTTCAAGAAAATGCAACTAGATTAACTCAAATGACCCAATAGAGGTTTCCATAATTCTAGTTCAGACTACTAGGTTGACCCAATTGACCCTATACATTTTCAATCATCCTATTGAACATACTAGGTCAACCCTAACCAACCTTGTACATTTCATGCACTTAGTAGTAGGATTATGCAAAGCTTGATCGACCCAGTCAACCTAGTTAGCAGAGTTTTCAAGCATATTACAAGGTTATTGACTAGTAATCTTCATTATCAACATCTCTAATCAACCAAAGTTCCTTTCTTTCTCTCTATCTCTTTATTTTCTATCTTTCATTTCATAGTTTTTAGTCTTCAAAACTACCCATGCATAGTCAACTGGATTGACCTTATCGACCTAGATATATGTTTTGTGTTGTTAGGTTGAGCTAAAAGCTTCACCCGGATGCAAACATGGAGGAGGGTGCTGAGTGTCACAGTCGCCAATGTCAGGAAGATCACTGACGTCGGGTAGGGGTCAATAGAAAGAAACTGACATCGATAGGAGTCAGCTGACATCGGTTACCTCCAGTCAGATAGGGACTGACGTCGGTCACCTGTGCGGTTTTAGAACTGCCTGTTGACAGACAGTTAGTTTGTTGAACTGAATTTTTGCATGTTAAAGACTAGTTCGAGTCTTGAGCCACTTGTCTAATTATTATATGCATGGGATATATATAATAGACTCATGGGTTGTATTGTAAAGTGTAGAACTAGGAGAGTTCTTCCCATGGTGGAATCACAAGGGTTCTTCCAGGTATGTAAGATCAGGATTGATCTGCAGGGTGTGCAAGATCAGGTTGGAGATCTACATGTGATAAGTAAGATCAGGTTGGTCTATAGGGGTGTGTATGTGCGAGGGTCAAAAGGAGATCTATGAGGTAGCAAGATCTAAGGTGACAACAACATATCAAGGAGCAAGATCATGGTAAAATCTACTTGGAGTACCGGTTCGTACTCGATTGTACTGGCAGTAGTGTACTGACTGGTTGAGGTGAACAACAACTCTATGTTAGCCATTTTTTGTGACCTGTATTGAGAGAATATAACTCTTGAGGGAAGATTACTGGTATGCCCATGAAGTGGAAGAAGAGTGTGATCTCTTTATTGTAATTTCCTTCTGTAATGAGTTGAATACAATTGTGTGTTGCCTCTCATATTCTGTGTTATTTCTAATTTTTAGTTACTTGTTTCTTCTGGTTAATTCTGCATGTTTAGTTGCTTATACAAAGGTAATCATGTGTGCTCTTAATTCTGACAAGTGGTGTCAGAGCTTTGTGGAACATAGGTCCTATCATGTGTGTTGTCTAAATAACTGGGTTAACCTTGGCTAACCTTGTTCATTTTTAGACATTATTTTTTTAGTATAGGTTCAACCCTGTCAACCCTATTCTATATTTTTTGCATATAGTGTCAACACTATACCTTGATTCAAGTTTAAATTAATCTTTATATGCTAGTAATTAGTTCACATCTTTCTTTTCTTGTTGCTTGCATGCTTAGAATAGTTTACATAATCTAATTAGGGGTTTTTAATTAACTATTTAGTTTCACTATATCTATTTTATGCACACATGACCAGATCACATAAGATAAACAAGTACTTTAACATTTGTCTACCCAAGGACAACCTACTTGGATTTCATCACCAAAGGGGAAGCCGACTTGATACTCTAGTCAAGTATAAATCATGGTTAATGGTATATTATGGCTAAGCACCCGACACCCTTATCATTGTGGTGTGTGAAGGGGGTAGGCCCCAATACTAAGCATGTATCATCTCTACTACAATATTTTTTAGTCCAAACTACCGAAAACCATCCTTATATTTCTATCTAGTTCCTTACTTTATAGCCAACTTCCCATCATATTTAAAATCATTTCTTAATAATCTAATAAAATAGCTTAGGTTGACTAATTAGTTGGCTCTTTACTTTTCAAGTTGATTTATTATTATTTTCTCAATTATGTGTGAAAAAACTTGCATTGTCCAATGTTAGTGCAAAGTTTTGTATTGTGTGCTTCAATTGGATTGGCCAGCATTGATCCAATTGATTATTTATTTCCATTCAATTATTACTTTGCTAGATTACCTACAAAAATTGTCTTGTTTTAATTCATAACTTATTAAAAACTTTATTTTATTTCTTGTCTATTGTATTAGGTCAACCTAGTCAACCCTATACCTTTTTCCATCCCCTATGCACTATACAAGATCGACCCAAACAACCCTATACTATCTATAGCCCCTTTTACCTCTTCTTCTAGTCTCTATGCAATATATTGGATTGACCTAGTTGAGCCTATACTATTTTGTAGTCCCTATTTATATGCTAGGTCAACCCAATCAAGTTTGTGTTATTTCAATCACTTCATAGTTCTTTAATTTCTCCTCTCTCTTCCTTTCCCTTTATCATGAACATTTTTCTTGATAATGACACTACATTACAATCAGCATACATGATGAATATTACCAATCCTCATAGGGTCTCCCATAGATAGAATAGGGATCTTCTTTTAGATGTTATTAATGTTCATATTACCAATCACACAATAAACTATGGGACCCCTCCTAATAAATTTTCACAACATAATCCTCTTTTCTCATTAGAAAACCAACCTGAATTAGATTATGCTCCTAAATTTATCTTCTTTATCTCTAAATTTCCTCAACATTGAGGAAAATATCCTTCTACCATTTATAATCTTATTAATAGTGGTCAAGTTGAAGAACCTCAATCACCTACTCCTACATTCTCAACTGGATTTGTGGGTACCACTTTCTTTAGTTCTCAACCTCTTCCTTCAATTATGACCCATTCTCGTATCATGACCTCTTATTCTCTAACTTGTTCCACTAACATGGCAGGTTATACATCTAGTGGGCCTCTCTTAAGATCCACTGTCCTTAATCCATTTACTAGTGCTTCATTTTCTACCTAAGTTAAACATGATTCTAGTCCTTCTTCCTCTCAACCCTTCACTATTCCATATTTTGATACACAAGTAAATTTTGTCACTAGTTCATCTCACTCTCAAAATTCCTCTCAAGCTCCTATCAACACTGATAGGGGTACCCAAGACACTAATACTAACAATAATATCAACCTTAAAGCTTCTAATAATTCTAATCGAACACATCAACTTTTATTACAAACTCTTAATCATATGAATACATTTCAAGCTCATAACACAAATCAAATGATGAGAATGCAAAACCACCTTCTTCATTTTCAATCTCATCCTCAACCAATGGATTGGGGCACACATAACCAAAATGTTCCCCCACCTCCTCTTCGATATTCTCAATGAAATATCATTCCTCAACCTCTTTTTTTCAATAAAACCATCAAGCATCTTCAAAATTAACCTCTTACTACTCAAATTACTAACATTGATATCAGAGGTATAACACCTACAATTTCCTATAATGGATCAATTGATTTCACCCTTCATTTTAAGACATTTAGATATATTTATAAGTATTGGATCAAATTAAACACCTTTTATGCTACCAAGATCCTTGTCAAAACTCTCACAGTTGATGCCTTGGATGTGTACAATCAACTTAGACCACATTCCAATACTAGTTTGGAGGATTTAGTGAATGCTTTAGTTCAAGAATTCCAAACTAATGATCTTCCTAAAAACACTTTAGCCCATTTCATAAATTGTAAACAAAACAAAAATGAAACCACTTAAGCCTTTGTTAAAAGATGTAATAATTTATCAAACAAATGTTAACATAATATGGTTGATGACAATCTTTTCCATCTCTTTACCAATTCCCTCTTTCCTAAATTATAATATTGAGTCTGCACTCTCTCCCCATGTACCTTGGAAGAGGCTATTGACCAAGATAAATGATAAGATTTAGTTATAAATAAATTCAAGCCACCCCAACCTTTTGTGGGCCCTCATCTATTACTAAATAATAAAAATTATAATGTTACCAATGATGGTGTTATAGATTCTTATGACACCATTCACAATGTTCAAGCTATCATTCTTACTCCTTCATCAGAACCAGCTCCCCCTTCTCAAAAATATACCAATCCTCATTTATCTTCACTAAATAACATTAATGTTCACAAACCTCTATCCTCAGATAAATTTATTAAGCATCTACCTAGGCCTTTTCTATGAGAACTTGACCCTACTCATCCTATGAAATCCTAATATGATCCTAACAAGTTTTGTTGGTTTCATGCTAGTTGTGCTCATTCTCATGAGACCTATAGACAACTTCATAATTTAGATATGTATTTTATTCTTGGTCCTAATTTTTATCATTATTCCATCATTTGCAAGCACCAATAAGCTTTTGAAATTGCTTTCAAGGGTTATAAAACACATGACAAAACTTAGGCCTTGAGTAAAGAAAATGCTCATTTAGCTATCTATAAAGACTCTCTTCTTAATCACAAACTAAAAAACCCAATACAATCCCACCCCTTCCAACAATAATATATAAAGTATTATTGACCCCACTTTTGAAGATAATGTGGTTAGCATGACTAATATGTAAAGGGTAATTGATTTTATCAATTCTCAACCTATCTACACTCCATCTAGAACATATCATGTTATCCAAGATTCTTTTCAAACTCATTTAAATGACCTTATTACTTTTGACAATCCAATTTTTGATTCTCCCTTGGATAACACTACCTATTCTATTTCTACCACTCTTCCATCATGTTCCAATACTAATGATAATCAAATTTATACTAACACTTCTTATTCCATTTCTCCAAATCAAACTTGAACCAACTACTTCATCATCACAACATGATTTACAACCTTGTTCCAAATCTACTTCTCATTCTTATCAACAAAAATTCCAATGTACTGTGGCTCCTCCTTAATCATTATGCACCTATATCTAACAACCTTCTTATGGGCTATGATGAGTGGGATCCCATTGCAGAGATCACTAATCTCCCATCCCAAATTCCATTCCTTGAGCTTATGAGGACTTCTCCCCATCATATAAACCATCTTAGACAACTACTATTCAAGATGAATGTCCCTCATCCTCTCTAGCAAGATGAGAGGTAGCTTTATCTAGATCCAAAGATAGTATATTAAAATAATGTGAAGAAATGTCTATCAACATTGATGAAACTATATAAACTTCTCTTTTTAAAAAATTTCCCATAGCTTCTATGATTCTCGATGAGATTCTACTTTGTGTGGATGATCCTCCCTTATTCATTAACGTCCAAGTAGAAAATATCCAAGTTAATCTACTTTGTTTGGAACTTGTGTTAATTCTCTTGATTTCATTAAGACTCTTGAGTATTCAAAATACAATCTCAAGTATACACACAACACATGCCAAGGATACGATAGAAGGTAAATGCCTCCTCTAGGTTGCGTGTGGCTTCCCATTACCTTCCCACCTATCACCATCCATGTGAAGGTGATGATCTTGAACTTGTGAACTAGAAATTTGACTAAGAAGAGGAGATTAGTTTTGTGTTAGTGACAAAATTAAAAAAACAAATTGACAAAAAACACACTAAACTAACATCTTCATGCCTAGTTACTAGGTTGAGATTGGTGAAGAAAGACAAATGAAAAAATCACAACTAAAATGCAAGAAAACACACATTCCTTACATTTCTTGATGCTCTAAAATTATTCTTCGATTGGCTTACTCGGTTTGTGCTCATAAAGTCCTCATCAATGGAAGCTTGGCTACCTCCATCTCTTATTGGCACTTTTGGCTTTAGCTTGGCTTGGCTTGGAATCAATTTGGCATGGTAACACTAGTTTCATGAAGCTTTTGGAACCAATATAGCATTATAACATTTCAAAAATTAAGCTCTAAATTCATGTGGTAAGGCCTCATATTTATAGATTTTTGAGATTTATTAGAATCAACCTGAATCATCCATCTCAGGATTGAGATGTAGGGCTAAGGATTAATCCAATTTTTCAATTAAAATTGATAAATATGCTCATCAATATTTGGGATAGAGGATCAATTAAGAGGCATGGAGGGATTTGATGAGGCATGGGAAGCATGAATATTGATATTTATGGAATTTATGGCCTAGGGATGTCTTCCCAAGAAATGAGGTCACCTGATGATGCAGATATTCAATATTCATTTCTAAAAACAAGTCTTCAACAAGTTTCCATGGAATTATTCAATAGACCTTGGTTTGGATTAATTAGCTCTTATGCATGTTTAAGTACTTTGTACACAAATTACTCAAATTGATCATAATGTCTTGTTATTGGTCTAAAATTTTATTAGATTATAACTAGAATGTGATGTTAGATGTGTTGGATCTATTATCACATTTAGGATATTACCAACACCAAATAATGAAGGCACATGTCTCGAGTAATAAATTTTATAAGAAAGAGCAATCCAAAGCACCTAAGTGTAAAATAATAATTTTGACTTGAAATGAACTGATCAAAGTTAGCTATCCCATAAATTTCACTAACCATTTAATGATACTCTAGCCAAAATCAGCACTTAAATTGTCAGTTTCACATCTTTTAGTGTTTTTAGTCTAAATTGTGCACTTTAGGTGTAAATTGGTCAAAATCCTGATTAAAGGGTATTAGGTGTCTATAGTTTACCCCTATTTGGGAAGGCATTGCAAGCTATAAACACCATAAAATCTTATGAAATAATGAAAAGGTCTTGTATGCCTGTAACTAAAATGATGATAAACTAACTATATGATACCCCCTCGAGGGAATGGTTGGCACAAGCAGGCTGGCAAATGGTCCCTCTATAAGAAGAGGGAATGAGTGGACCAAAGAAAATAAATATGATGGGGTGAAAACATAATTATAATGAAAAATTAGTCAAAATCACTTAGAATTCAAGTGGGATAGTGTGCAATGGTTTTCCCAAAGGTGGTTATAAGCATTGTACCTTGATAATGGCAATGTGGTATGATAACACAATGATTTGCCCAAAGGTAGTTATAATCATTAAGAAGATGAAGCTACCCTAGTTAGGATAGACAAATAAGATAATAACATGCCCATATATGGGCAAAAAAAGTAAAGTGGTGACAACACAATGATTTTCGCAATGGTGGTTATAATCATTGCGAAATGTAGGTGGGACGATGTGTAATGATTTTCCCAAAAGTGATTATAATCATTAGACCTAGATTATGAAAAATAGGATAAACCTGGTCAATGATGATGATAAGTTAACATAGAGGGTAATGATGAATTGGAACAACATACTAGTAGGGAGATGCTCATCTAAACCAATAAAGGTCAAAATTCTTTCATGGTTAATTACTTTGTTTGGGATATGATTGGGAGTGAATTAAGATGTTGGTGCCGAAGAGATGTTGCCATTGATGAATATAATTCTTGAAGTTGAGGTTTGGTGTAGCATGTGTTATTAGGCATTATGGTATAACATCATGAGGACTTGGCTAAAATATGCATAAGGACTAACTCCCATAATCCAATACTCAATAGAAAACAAAGCATCAATGATAGAAACCATGATGACAATGTAAACATATGAATATAGATGGATTTGAGTATAAGTGTGGGTAAGGAATCACCTAATGAAAACACATAAAATAAATCAAGGAAATAATGCTGAAAGTAAATAAATAGGCACACAAATAAATCAATAAAGAAATAAACAAAGAAACACTCAATAGAAACCATACGAACATTACCCCTAGAAAATAGGCAATAACTTAACAAAGAAACAACATGGGGGAATAGAAGAAAAGGAAGGGGGTGGTTGAGATTTCTCCATATGAACTTTACAAGTGGATGCTGCCTACATAGTTCCATGATGTAATATCCAACAAAAACTTTAGGCCAAATGTAGTTCTCCTAGGGAATGGGAAGAAAAATGATAACTGATAAAAATAAACGGAATGGATGTGATAGAAGAATAGGAATAGTATTGAAAAATAGAAAGTGAGAGAAAAGGCCAAAGAGGATGGGGAAAATAAGTGATAGGTGGTTTGCTTGAAACTTAGTAAGGGTTCCTAGAATCCTTAAGGCAAAGAAGTGGTCCACTTTTTTTTTAGTAATTTTATAAATGTTTTTAGGATTGTTTTGGAGTATCTCAACTCAATCAAGAATGATGAAACAATAAATGTTTCAAGCTCATAAAACAATGAGTGCTTTCAGATTTAAGTTGCTCACAAAATGCTAAGAGCATGTCTTAGGTAGTCCTAGAATAGGACCTCAAGTCACTTTAGTTATACCCTACAGTGAAGGAATTTGACTAGTATAGCAATTAATTCAAACAAAATAGGCACAATTGGTAAAAAGGCATAGTATAGCATAAGAAGTGATAATTTGGTATGTCAAGACTTAAGAAACAAATGTTGCCCCTAGTTTGCCCGTAGGCAGTTATAACTAGGACACAACATAGGTCAATCATACTAATTTTTCCAAAGGCGATTATAATTAGTAGCAAGACTGGTGATAAGAAATGAATAATAAATGAAGGATGCAACTACCAAAACTATTGTCATACTACTCCAAAATATGATCTCTATTTGAGGTACTTAAAACAATTGATGAAGCTGATCAGATTCCTTAGTGCTAAAAATGTGTAATGAATGGAAAAAACCAAGGTCAAATGGGCTAGGCTTTAGAACACATTGGGTTGATAGTTCAAAAATGTAAATTGGATACAGCTAAGAGGATAGATAAGAATGATATTTGTACAAAGAAGAATAGTGATAAAATGGCATAACTAAAATGGTCCTTATAGATAATACACCTTAGCGCTCAAGCATAGTACCCCTTAAGGTGAATAAGATCAATTAGATTAAGAAGTTCATCTCCATCTAGTGTGGTAAGTCTATATGCCCCTGATCCATAATATATAGTAATAATGAAAGGCCCTATCCAACTTGGTTTGAATTTACCTTTATGCTTCTTCTCAACCATAGTTTTCTTTAAGAATGAGAACACTAAGTTCAAATGTTATATACTTAACATGCAGATTATAGTGGCCTTTGAGTCAGTTCTGATATGCCTAAATATTGTTGAGCATAGTTATGCATTTCTCATCAAGTAGGTCTAGCTCTTGTAGGTGAGCTAGTCAATAGTTGTGATCATCTAGGACATGCTTAAAAGATATGCGTAGTGAAGGTAACTTGACCTCAATGGGAAGGATGGATTTAGTACCATAAACAAGTGAATATAGAGTGGCTCCTATGGGGGTACAATGATTGGTATGGTATGCCCAAAGGGTAGGAAATATTTTTAGGTGCCAATCATGACCAATATCATTAACAATATTTTTGATAATATTGACAATGGTTTTATTTGATGCTTTAGCCTAGTCATTACCTTGAGCGTAATGTACTATAGAAAAATGTTGTGTGATGTTATAGTTTGTACATAGCTGGTCTACATCTTTGTTCTTGAATGATCCTCTATTATCAGATATAATGTTGGAGGGGATACCATAGTGGTAAATGAGATGGTTGAAGATGAATTTGTAAATTTACTTTCCAATCATGTAAGTAAGGGGTAGAGCTTCAATCCACTTAGTGAAATACTCAGTGGTGGTAAGGATATGTTTATAGACATAAAATGAAGTGGGGTTGATTTTATCAATGAGATCAAGTCTCCATGTAGTGAATGGCCATAGTGTCAACATCAGTTTTAGAGTTTGTTGGGGCATGAATTATATTAGCATGTCATTGACATTTATCACATTTATTTACATATATAGTTGTATTGATGTCCATCATGGGCTAATAATAACCAATACATAAGAGATTTTTGGATAGTATTACCCCACTAGAATGAGTTCCACATACTCCTTCGTGAACTTCTCTTAACACTAGTGTAGACTCTACCAAAGTTAAACAATGAAGCAGAGCTTCATCAAAACTATGATGGTAAAGGGTGGATCTAAGTAGAGTATACCAAGTGGAATGATGAATAAAGGCTTTAGTTTTTTTTTGAGATAGGTTAGGTGGTATAAATTGGTCATGAAGGTAGATGTAAAGGTCTGAGTACTAGATAGAATTAGGACCAGCAATATCACAAATCATTGCAATGATTGAAGGTTCATACACTGGTGCTGACAAGTTCTTGATGAGGAACTGATACTTTCTAGCTTTATCTATTTGTCAAATCACAAAGCCAATAGTAGCCATGACATCTACAGTTTTATTACTAGCCCTTGGTATGTGCTCAAACTGAATGTTGGCAATTTGTTGCTTGATTAGAATGTCTTGTTATTGGTCCAAAATTTGACTGGATTGGAATTAGAATGCAATGTTAGATGTGTTGGATCTGTTATCCCATTTAGGATGTTACCAACACTAAATAATTAAGGCACATGTCTTGTGTAAGATATTTGATAGGAAAGAGTAATCCAGAGCACCCAAGTGTAAAATTAACATTTTGACTCAAAATGAACTAATCAAAGTTAGCTGGCCCATAAATTGTACTACCCCATTTAATGATTCTCTAGCCAAAATTAACACTTGAATATGTCAGTTTCACATCTTTTAGCATGTTTTAGTGTTTTTAGGCCAAATTGTGTGCTTTAGGTTTAAATTGGTTAAAAACCTGATTGGAGATTATTGGTGGCCATATTTAAGTGTTTATAATTTGCCCCTATTTGGGAAGGCATTGCAAGATATAAGCACAGTAATATCCTCTCAAAGAATGAAAAGGTCCTATATGCCTACAACTACAATGATGATAAACTAATTATATGAACAAAACAAATTGATAAAAAAACACACTAAATTAACATCTTCATGCCTAGTTACTAGGGTGAGCTTGGTGAATAAAGAAAAATGAATAAAGCATAACTAAAATGTAATAAAACACACATTCCTTACCTTCCTTGATGCTCCAAAAGTATTCTTTAATTGGCTTGCTCATTTTGTGCTCATGAAGTCCTCATCAATGGAATCTTGGCTACCTCCATCTATCCTTGCCACTTTTGGCTTTGGATTGGTTCCAAAATCTTCATGAAACTAGTGTTACCATGCCAAATTCATTCCAAGCCAAGCTAAACCAAAGCCAAAAGTGCCAAGAAGAGATGGAGGTAGCCAAGCTTCCATTGATGAGGACTTCATAAACACAAACTAAGTAAGCCAATCAAAGAATACTTTTGGAGCATCAAGGAAGGTAAGGAATGTGTGTTTTCTTGCATTTTAGTTGTGCTTTGTTCATTTGTCTTTCTTCACCAAGCTCACCCTAGTAACTAGGCATGAAGATGTTAGTTTAGTGTGTTTTTTGTCAATTTGTTTTGTTCATACAATTAGTTTATCATCATTGTAGTTGTAAGAATATAGAACCTTTTCATTAATTGAGAAGATGTTACTATGCTTATAGCTTAAAATGCCTTCCCAAATAGGGGTAAATTTTAGACACCTAAATCTGGCCACCAATAACCTCCAATCAAAGTTTTGACCAATTTCCACCTAAAGCACATAATTTGGCCTAAAAACACTAAAACATGACAAAAGATGTAAAACTAACATATTCAAGTGCCAATTTTGGCTAGAGTATCATTAAATGGGGTAGTGCAATTATGGGCCATCTAAATTTGATCAGCTCATTTCGAGTCAAAATGCCAATTTTGCACTTAGGTGCTCTGGATTTCTCTTTCCTATCAAATCTCTTACATGAGACACATGCCTTCATTATTTGGTTTTGGTAACATCCTAAATGAGATAATGGATCCAACACATCTAACATCACATTCTAATTCTAATCTATTCAAATTTTGGACTAATAATAAGACATTCTGATCAATTTGAGTAATTTGTGCACAAAGTGCTTAAATATGTTTAAGAGCTAATTAATCCAAATCAAGGCATAATTAATAATTCCACGAAAACTTGTTGAAGACTTATTTTTAGAGATGAATATTGAATATCTGCATTATCAGGTGACCTCATTTCTTGATAAGACATCCCTAGGCCATAAAGGCCACAAATACCATGATTCATGCCTCCCATGCCTCATCAAAGCTCTCCATGCCTCTTAATTTCTCCTCTATCCTAAATATTGATGAGCCTATTTATCAATTTTAATTGAAAAATTAGATTAATCCTTAGCCACACATATCAATCTTGATATGGATGGTTTAGGTTGATTTTGATCAATCTCAAAAATCTATAAATAGGAGACCTTACCACATGAATTTAGAGCTTAATTTGTGCAAAGTTATAATGCAAGATTGGTTCCAAAAGCTTTATGAAACTAGTGTTACCATGCCAAATTTATTCCAAGCCAATCCAATCCAAAAACAAAAGTGCCAAGGAGAGATGGAGGTAGCCAAGCTTCCATTGATGAGGACTTCATGAGCACAAACTAAGCAAGCCAATCGAAGAATACTTTTGGAGCATCAAGGAAGGTAAGGAATGTGTATTTTCTTGCATTTTAGTTGTGCTTTGTTAATTTTTATTTATTCACCAAACTCACCCTAGTAAATAGGCATGAAGATGTTAGTTTAGTGTGTTTTTTGTGAATTTTTTTGTTCATTTTGTCACTAACACAACACTAATCTCCTCTTCTTAGTCAAATTCCTAGTTCGCATAATGGCACACCCAATGGGACCTTCCTAGATTCGCAAGAATGGTCACAAAGATCTTTCAAGAAACCTACTAATTTAGTTCTTATATAATCTTAGATTAAGGAGCCAAAAAGAGTGAAAATTTTAAGTAAAAAATGTTTTTCTAGAAGTCACGGGTTTGTTCTAACTCAGTCATGGTATTGTCTTGCAAGTAGCAGGATTTTTATTTAGACTAGCGATATTGTGCTTAGCCATTTTTTTGGACCAAATTTATGTTTTCATATAGGGTGGATAATATCATTACTAACTTAGTTATGGGATTGATCTACAACTCATGGGGTTGTTTAACTGAGTCACAGTATTATCTACTTATTAGTGGTAAGCGATAATACCATGACTTACTAAGTAGTGAGATTGTCTTAATGCTAGAAAAATTATCATTCAGAGTTAAAGTATTGTGACTAAACCACATATGATTAAGTTACAATATGACAACTCTTACAGTTGTGGGATTGTCTTGCAACTAGTAGGATTGCTATGTGGAATAGTGGCATTTTCACCACTAAGACAACTCAAGACTTCATTTTTCAAAGTTCATTATTTCAAATTCAAAGTAAATTCAAGGCTAAAGGACATACTAACATTTTTGTTGTAGGACCAAGCCAAAAATTTTCTAAAACATGTTTTTTAGATGTTTAAAATTAATTAAAAAATCTTTCTTTTGGTGTGTATGAAAACTTGTTAGGGTGATTTCTTAAGAAAATTTCATGGTTTTCATTCAAAGTTACAATTAAGAGCAAGGGGTCAAAATAACACCACCTCATATTCCATTTGGGCTTAAAAATTAACTCACATTTCCAAGCTTTGTTTTTGTATTCAATTAGTTGTTTAAAGTTAGATTTTTGTTTGGCAAAGAGAGGGATGTCACATGTATGCTCTTCTAATTGTCCCCTTTAGGGAACCATTGGAATCAAAATCACCATTCCTATTGAAAATTGCCTACTCTAAGGCATATAAATAATGTCATCTAAATCACTCCCCAAAAACTTATCAAAGTTTGGGTGACCTTGAAAATGACCCTAAAATCTTTCTATTTTATGATTTCTTTATATTTATGCAAACTTGGCGTGAAAGGGGAACTTCATCACCTCCCACGAGTTCTTTAGGGAATATTTGACCTAGGTTTTCACCTCTTGACATTGAATTAATTTGAATCCATATTGGAGTTACACATGGGATGTATCTACATTTAGACATTGCACTACACTAAGTGAACAACAGGATGTAGTGGTTGTAAAAAGGACTAGACCTTTTTATAACAACCAATGTCGTGGTCACCCAATTTTTGTGATTTTCTTTTACATCATTTGACATGAAATTAATTCCCCTAGAACATTTAAAAACTTGTAGATCTTAGACAAATCCCCACTTGTCATGGAAGTATTGTTGGTGCAAGGTGTACCTCAAGGTCCATGTTGCAGTACTATCATTTAAGAGAAAGGGGGTGTAAAATCCCTATTATATAATGCACATTTACTTTTGGATGAACACTTAAAATCCTATAAAATAATGTATATTGATGGATACCAACAATACCAAGCAACCTTGTCAGTTTAGAGTCTAAGAGCGATTAATTAGTTGAATTTCTTCTTAGATTAAAGTCTTGTTTGACGTTAAAACTTGGTGTAGACAAATGATACAAACCAAAACACACGGTCCTCATTTTAATTTGAAAAAAGAGGTGTTATTCTACCCATGTAAAGTCATCAAATTTTCCTTTTTCAAAGTTCATCAAAACTTAGGAGTCATATCATCCATTTTGGCACAGTTATGGTGCCCAATTGAGTTTAGACCTTTGTCAAAGTTGTTTAAGTCATTTACTTATAATATAAATTATAAATTTCACCTTTATAAGTTCATAGGGTTAATGTGTTAAGTGGATTCGCCATTTGAACTAAACTTGAGGGAACTTAGGTTCAATTTCCAATTTGGGTTGAAGTCTATTTAAGACGCATGATCATTATCACCACTTGATAGACTTAAGCCATTTTGTGCTAAACACTTGCACTTTGAGTCTATGCACAACAAAATTTTGATTCAAAAAATATATTTTTATGCCATTAAATTTATGGGAAACTATTTTTTCCTTAGAGATTTTTAAAAAAAACATATTGTCACATCCTTTGGGTAGTCTACCATTGTTATCTTGTCCAAAACATTTTAGATATTGTTTCATAGACCCTCTTTCATAGAGCTAAAATTTGTTTTTACATTTTTAGACCAATCCAATTGTACCTTTTGTGAACCTTTGTCTAGCATAGTTATGCCATTCACTTTTTTTCTAGCTTATTTATCAATAGAACCAAGTTTTATACCATTATTTATGAGACAAAGTAAATTATCTCTAACATGCCTTTTGTTCCATACCTTATACTTAGTTGTTCAAGTTTATATCCAAAACTCAAATCCCTAGTATTTTTTAGAATTGTTTCAAATCCGTTAGATTAAAAATCATCTTTATTTCAAAGTCTAGATTTTGATGCCATTTGGCCAAGATTCCTAACACATGCCTTATTTGAGCCTAGATTTTGACATTGTATTTGGCCAAAATACCTAGCAACTTTTGCTTTTCCTAGATTAGACTGATTTAAAACACTTCAACCTTAGAGTTTGGCATTTCAATTTTTGGTCTATTTACTTGCTTATATTTGCGTGAACAATGAGACATCAGATACTTAATGCTAGCTTTTTTCCTCAAAAATATTTGCAAAAACCTTTTTGATCCTTTTGACGAATCTAGACCAAATTTAAACATCATCTATTTTAGACATTGTCCTCCCTTTCTATCCCCAAACATTCACTATGGATCCCAACATGTATTCCTACACTTATAGTGGACTCATGTACAATCTAAGGATTAGTAATGTGGTCGTGTAGGAAGAAATGGAGCAAGACCCCTATGCAGATAATATTGATTATGAGATGGATCCTTATCCCTCTTATAATACTCAATTAGGGGCATAAATCCAAGATCAATTTTCTAAATATTTGGTTAATATGTCATCTTATTCAGAACAAGACCAAGAACAAACCACACAATACCTAGCTATAATACTCACAACTGATGAACTAGTTCTTCAACATCCATACTCTACTAATGTGCCTTCCACATATGATCCATTTTTGTTTGAGCATCATTTATTGGAGAACAAAGACAATATTTTAGTTAGAACCATAGAGGTAGGGGCCAATATTCTAGAAGACTTCCCTCATGATAATTTACCAAGCTTAGTAATAATGCCACATAACATAATTTGTGATCAACAGGCTTCTTCTAGCAATCCTTTGGCTCTAGTACAAAAAGCATATCTAAACCCTAATCTACCTAATATAGGAAAAAACATCATGGAAGACCACTTTAATCAAATGTAGACAACATATCAAACCTACCTGAATCTAGCATTCAATTTCAATTAGATGAAAATGGTGAGCACACCTCTTATTGAATTAGTTCCTTCAACAAGAGTTTTGATAGAGTTAACTGGTCAAGAGAATTAGATTTTAGACCCATTCATACAAAACACTTAAGTAGAAAACTTGCTACATATGCCCATTATTGAAGAAGTTTCTTCTACTTCTATGTAGAATAATGAGCAAAATATAGTGGATAATGTACAAGCAATGTCCAATCCCAATCAAAGTGGTACTAATGCATATACAACTAGTCAACAACATAGGCTCATAGTTAATACCATGAGTGGATCATCATACCAAGGAATAGGAGCCTTTATACCCCAACCTTTACCACCTATTTCCTTACCTCAATCGATTGCTTCCTCAAGGGCGTAACCTATGAGATTAGGTAGTCAACCAGAAACCAGTGTCACACCTCAAAAATAAAATGTAACAAATCTTACTCCTCCTCAACAAGTGACGAGTAGTATTATACAACATCAGGCACAATCTAGTGTACCAATATAGCTAAGGCCAAATATATTTCCACCTTAGCAAGGGTAAACTAATGTTCCACCTCACCAAGTAATGGCAAACATACGTCTTCAGTCATAAACTAGTGTACCAATCCAAAACCAAATAATGACTAGTCAACAACATGTAAATATTCATCAATAATAGATGTCGAATATTTAACTTACTTTTACTTTCCCATAGGGATTAATGCAAAAATGAAGCTTCCATGTTTCTCAAATACCTACTAGAAAACAATTGGTTTAAAATGTACCACAAGTTCAAAGACATGGTCTTGGTCCACAAGTTTTCACTCAACAAGAAGGTTCGATTTGTTAAAAACATGTCCCTTTTCAACCATAGAAGGCACAATATAGTTATATCCCTCCATCCCAACCAAAAAATCCTCCAAGTCAAACCTTTATTTCCAACCCAAACTAGAATATTTCACAACTAAATATACAATTCCAAGTACATCCTAATCCACATATGCATATTCCTGGTCCATTTCCAAACCAAACCAATATACCCCAATAAATATATCCATCATACCCTCATCAAAGTTTCCCATTTGTGACCTCCCAACCATCTACCCAAACCAATATTCTCCCTCAAACCAATGTTCCTTCCAATTTCCCAACCCAAGAATTGCAACAAATGAAGGATGTAATTGCCACCATTTAAGCTGGGAAACAGACTAAAATTTTTAAGTTAGATGACGTATGTTCTCATCCATCCAACATGAATTACTTGTAGATACCATTTCCTCCAGGATACGAACCACTAAAATTTGATAAATACAAAGGGAAAGGTGACCCTAAGGCCCGTTTAATTGATTTATTTGTCACATGTCAAGCAGTGGCATATAATGATATATATATTTTGTTATTGGTTCTAAGGAGCTTGGTTGGATAAGCCTTGGAGTGGTTTTTAAATTTGCCCAAGAATTTAGTAATAGATTTTTATGATCTTTTTGATAAGTTTGTGCAACACTTCTCCTATAATCTTGAACATGAGATTTCATTGGTTGACTTAACACAAGTAAAGCAAAAAGATGGTGAGAGTTTTGCAAGTTATCTATAGTGATGGAGAGACCTTACAAGCTAATTTACCCTTAGTTTACTAGATAAATAACTAGCCATTGTGTTTACTAAAAATTTTCATAGTGAGATAGCTTATCATCTAGAACTACAATGTACACATACTTTTAAGGAGATCATTGACAAAGGCTTGTTGATTGAGTGAGCTCTAATTAATAAAGGGATCATCAAGATTACATCAACTAATCAAAATCAAGTTATCAATTAGGGAAGTGGCCAAAACCAACATCCAATTCAAGTGCAAACATCACAACCAACATAGGCCAATAACCAAGAAAGACCAAAGCAATTCAACCATAATAAGAATATTGTGGGTAATGGAGTAATTGAGTCACATCATGTCCAAATGGTGAAAACATCATCTACACCACTTGTTTTAGCTTACTCCTACCCAACAACCTCTCCCACCAATGTCACAATCACAACAACTAAGATATGTGCAATAAATACAACAACCTTTACCATTGTAAACCCCTCCTCCAAGGAGAACTGTGCCTACATATTGAGTCTTTAGTGACCTAAGAGAGCCTATTGAGTTTTTATTTCATAAACTTGTTGCTGCTAATATGATTAGTTGGCTTGTACAAAATAATTATCTATAACTCATTCCTTATCCTGATTGGTAGCATGAAAATGAATTCTGTGAATATCATCAGGTCAATGAGCATAATCTACAAAGATGTGTGTAAATCAAGCATTTAATCAAGAATATGTTAGAGAATGGGGAGATAAAATTAGATAATGGTTCTTTCACTTCCAATCAAACTCTTGGGATTTATCAAAACCTCTTTCACTAATATAACAATCAGTAGCAATAGAATAACCAACAATAAAAACACCAACCAGTGCAACAATAAAATCAATAGTATCAAAATCAAACATTGAACAAGAAAAACTAATAGAAATAGCATAATAATCAACAAAATCAATAATAAAACCCAAAACATTAAAAAAGTGGACAAAACCAAGGTTAAAATGGTTAAAACCAATAAACCTACCATGCAGTCGCACATGACTATAATAGGGTTGTAGGTCATATTGTATGGGGTAGCATTAATACCATCTCCATGAATCTTAGACCATTGCTAAACAATAACACTCAACCACATTACATGGATAATACTTCTTTGACCTAGGATTGCACATATCCAAATCAACAAATTGGCACTTGCACTTTTGGACCTTATACCGACAACTCACCCTTGCCATGTGACCACATACAAGTACACTGACAACTAAGACTTGTCTTATCTAGTCCCACACTATTCCCAACATTTGTTAGCAATAATGGTCTAGTATCTAATCTTGATTGTGCAATCACAAATCGAAGGTCAAAGATTACTATCCCAGGCCCACAACCATCTACCACTTTACCTATTATCCAACCAACTGTTTAGCCTTAAAATAAACCATTCACTATTGACCAAGACAAATTTTTTGATATTGTGGAACAATTATAGAAGAAACCAGCATAAATTTATATTTTAGATTTGCTATGAACATCAAAAATCCATAATAACATCTTAAATGAGTTATTGACCCAATCCACTATTTCTAGTGACATATCCCCTGATAAATTTCAATATTTGGTTGGACACCTAGCTCTAGCCCAACAAGTCAGATTCAACCAAAGTGATATGTCTTCCCTTGTCCCACTCCATAATAATCCATTGTATATAGAAGTTTATAAAAATCAAGATAAAGTGAAATGTGTCCTTATAGAAAATAGATCAAGCCTCAACATAGTGTCTCTAAAGCTCATCAAACTTCTTGGGTACACAATGGTAGATCTTCAGCCAAAAATGATAACTATCAAAGCCTATGATAATCAGAAAAGAGAATCACAAGGCACCATTAGATTGCCAATTATCATTGGGCCTTTGACCCATGATACACTTTGCCATGTATTTGATCTTGAGTTATCATATAATATGCTTCTAGGTAGGCCTTGGTTACATGATATTCATGTAGTCCCATCAATGCTACACCAATGTATCAAGTTCTCCCACTCAAGGATGGAAGTGAATATTCCAAGAGATTTACACCCATATGAATATTGCAAACATCTTAAGGCCAAGTTTCAAAGCTAAAATTACCAATACAACATGAATCCAAGTTCCAAACAATATAAAGGAAAGACCATACTTATTGATCCTTCACAAGATAATTGCATAGATCCTAATACCTTGGATTCCCTTTCCCACATGACACTTCCTAAAGCTTCCAATCATTTAACCATTTCAGATAATAGATAGGGGGAGTATGTGACCTATGATACCTTTCATATTGCCAATCTTCCTCAAAATTCAAAGACATTTGGGTGACCTAAAGTCACCCCACACATGCATTGGTAATAAAATAACAAAGATAAGGGAACTATCATGTTTGTACCAACATCTAGCCTAGAACTAGACCCTCTTGAAGGGGATGAATCATGGTTGTACAATGACAACCAAGCTGATTTTTATAATAGTGCAAAGTATCATATTCCCAATAGGATCATGGAGCATCAACATTATGAATGAAGGGGCCTTGAACCAAATCAAAAAGGAACCATTGAGCCAATTTACATGATTAAGCATAAAGGACTCTATTCTATGGACTTGGATTTAAACTGTCTGGGGGTGACCCCACATATCTTATTTAAGTTTCATCACTAGTGGCTAGTGATGATGATGTCTATAGTGAATCAGAGTCTGATCATAGCCTCACATTTGATGACCTAGATGAGAATAACCTATTCAATAATAATGCCATTTTTACCCTTACACTAGTCATTCATCGTAACCTGTTGCCATTATACTATCCCCAACTGATAGATTGGGACCAATAAGAATCCAAATTTTTGATTGATGAGTTTAAAAATGATGAGGCATTCTGTGACTTTTTAGGCCTTAGAGACAACATTTTATTGGGAGATCACAAGTTATGATTCTCAATTGCATTGGATCCTGAAGCCTATTTTGGAGAGCTAGTGAACACCCTTAGCCAAAAACAAATAAATAAAACATTAAGGTCCCAAAGTGAAAACCTCTTTGAGGCACTTTTTAACCAAGGAAAAATTAAATATTAAGGCCAATCTAGTGGTGAAAACCTATTTTAGGTTCCATTAGGTGGGGGTGTTCATTCTTCTTTGAATTTAGATCAAGAGACCACTAATGATGAACTTGCCTATAGAGCCAAGTTCAATTTTACAAAAGTATTTGATCAAATTCTTCAAGAGTTTCTAATTTTTATTATCATATAGATAGATATCCCATTAGGGGACTTATATTCATCATGCCTAGGAGAAGTTGAAGAGCAAGTTCTAGTAGAGGACCCTAATATAGTCCAAGAATTTAAGTCTTTGCCTACTATCCTAGAAGATGGTTTGACCCTGTTAGTCGAAGATACAATAGAGGTAAACATCATGACTCCATTAAACCAAAAATGGATAAAATTAGGCACATCTCTCACTGAAGAAGAACGTGAGGTCTTTATAGCGTTGTTGAGATACTTTGTAGATATCTTTGCATGGGATTATTTTAACATACCAGTTTTAGACCTTGCCTTGGTTCTGCACCACCTTGTGGTCAATCCTTATGCCAAACTGGTAAAATAAAAGCTATGTAAAAATATATCCTTGCATTTTTGTCTTGGTAAAGAAAGAGTTATAAAAACTTTTAGAAGAAAGATGTATCTGATCCATTGACTACTTAGAATGGATATCTAATGTTATACCTATTAGCAAAAAGCCTAAAGGAACCAAAATCTATACTAATTTTTGAGACATCAACAAAGCTTGTCCTAAGGAGGAATTTACATTACCTAATATTAACATGATTTCCAACTCCATGGTAGGTTATGAAATTATTTCACTCATGGATAGATTTTCAAGATACAACTAGATTAGAATAACACTAGAAGACCAACATAAAATAGCATTCATCACTCCATGGAGAACATTTTGTTTTTAGGTAATTCCATTTGGTCTTAAGAATGCTAGATCTAAATATCAAAGGGTTATGACTATCATATTCCATGATGTGATGCATGATATTGTTAAAAACTATGTCGATGACATATTAGGAAAATCCAAAACTAGGGTTGACCATCTAGTAGTGCTACATAAGATATTTGAAAGATTGTGAGAGTACAAAGTCAAACTCAACCCAAAGAAATGTGTGTTTTAAGTAACCTCAGGAAAGTTACTTGGCTTCATTATGTCTCATAGGGGTATGGAAGCCGATCCAGCCAAAGTCCATGCTATAATTGAGATGCCACCACTAACCAATTTGAAGTAACTCCACAGTTTATAGGGAAAGATCTAGTCAATCTGATGCTTCATCTCTCAGTTAGTAGACAAGTGCCATCTATTTACACATATTCTAAATAAGGGAGTTACATTTCATTAGGATGACCACTACCAAATAGCTTTTTAACAACTTAAGGACTATCTAATTATCCACCTATTTTGTTGCCTCCTATGTTAGAAAGGCCATTCTCATTATATCTATCAGCCTCTAACAATGCCTTGGGGGAACTTTTGGCTCAACATGATAACAATGGAAAAGAGCATGTAGTATACTACTTAAGTCTTACCTTGGTCACATATGAACACAACTATGCATCTATTGAAAAAACTTGTTTAGATATGGTCTTTACAACTCAAAAACTATGTCATTACATGTTGAACAATAAGACCATGGTCATTTCAAAAGTAGATCCACTCAAGTATCTATTAAAAATAGATTTAAAAGGTATAATGGCTAAATGGATCATGATTCTTAGTGAGTTTGACATAGAGTATGTCAATCAGAAGGCAATCAAGGGATAAGTTCTTATAGATCAACTTGTTGAAGCACCTCTTGTAGACATAAAGCCACTCACATTTCATTTCCCTAATGAATCCATAATGACTATCATTGACACATCTCTTGAGGATCATCATTCACCATAGGGGGATCTAATCCTAAATCATTCAGAATCAACTTTCCTTGTATAAATAACATGGCTAAGTATGAATCACTTGTTGTAGGACTTCGACAGGGAGTGCATTGGAACATATCTCATCTCCAAGTTTATGGTGATTCTTGGATAATCATCAATCAAGTCATAGATCATTTTCAAACCAAAGATGATAAGTTGGTTCCATATAAAGCCATAGTCAACACTCTTAAGAAAAAAATTTCCAACATTTAGTTTGAGCACATATCAAGGGCTAGTAATAAAGCTACAAATTCCATGGCTACTATTGGCTCTTTGATTTAACAAATAGATAAAGCTAGAGAGTATCAGTTACTCATCGATAATTTGTCAACACCAGCTCATGAACCTTCAACCATTACAATGATTTGTGATATTTTTGGTGCTAATTATATCTAGTACTTAGACCTTTACAAATACCTTCATGACTAAGTTATAACACCTAACCTATCTAAAAAAACAAACCAAATCCTTTATTCATCATTCTAGTTGATATATTCTACTTGGATCTACCCTTTACCACCATAGTTTTGATGGAGCTCTGCTTCATTGTTTAAATTTGGTAGAGTCTACACTAGAGTTAAAAGAAGTTCATGAAAGAGAATGTGGAGCTCATTATATCAGGGTAGTCCTATCCAAAAATATTTTATGTGTTGGTTATTATTGGCCCATGATGGATGCAGATGCAACTGCATATGTAAAGAAGTTTGATAAATGTCAATGACATGCTAATCTAATTCATACCCTAGCAAAAACTCTAAAACTAATGTTAACACCATGGCCATTTTCTACATGGGGACTTGACCTCATTGGGAAGATCAACCCCACTTCATCTGATGGCCATAAACATATCCTTACCACCACTGAGTATTTCACTAAGTGGGTTCTAGAAAGCAAATTTCCAAATTAATCTTCAACCATCTCATTTTCCACTATAGTATCCCCTCTAAAATTATATATAATAATGTAAGATCATTCAAGAACAAGGATGTAGACCATCTATGTACCGAATATAACATCACACAACATTTTTCTATAAGACATTACCCTTAAGGATGGCCAGGCTGAATCATCAAATAAAACCATTTTCAATATTCTCAAACAGATTGTTAATGATACCAATCATGATTAGAACTTGAAAATATTTCCTACCCAAATTTTGATTGGGATTGGAGGTTATTGATGGCTATATTTAGGTGTCTACACAACTTTCTACTTTCTTATAACATCTTTCTTGGTAGGCCATGAACTCACTGCATGAGAGAGATTGATTCTTCCATCTATCAATGCATTAAATTCCCTCACAATAGATCCATTTATAAGATTCAAGGTGATACTAATCCTTAAAATTTTGAATAATTCCAAGATTGTGGTGTCTTCAAGATTCCTAATCTTGAGCCTTTACCAAACATTCCATTTTATGAGTCTCAATGTTTCTAATTTCTTGTTAATTTAACCCAAGGTTATAATGGGCATCCTAAGCTCATTGGAAACATTCTTCCTAACCTCTTAGATTCTAATCATGATGAGCCCAATGAGATAAACTTAAAGATCAAAACTTCTGATCTCTTACCTCATCTCATCTTGCAACTTCCTACTTCCTTACAACCTCACTCTATCAAGTCTCCTTATGATGACATTCCCATAGTCTTGACCAAGATTAGACATTCTATTCACCATACTTCCTTAGATTAAACAATTACCCCTACTTGAATCATTGACCTTCACACCTTGAATTATGATGATGGTTATTCATTAGATGATCCATTATTTTATAGTCTTGTATAGGCCTATGATGTTGAGATTGTTTGTTATTGATCTTTTTTATTTGAGTCTTTTTGTGCATCTCATCATTTTCCTTCACTTATAATTCTTAATTTTTGAATTTTTCCCCTTTATCATAGGGTAGAGATGGTGCCAACACCTCCAAATTTTTTTCATGTTTTTTTGTTTTTGCTCTTTAGTTTTGTATTCTTGGGTTTGTCGAAAGTAGTCTCTATGCCCTACATAATCAAAACTAACAAAAAACTAGATAACCATCCTATGATAAAGGTAATTCAAGATACGTATTGAATTTAATTTTTTAGTTATTTAATTTCTAGTCATTTACTTTTAGTTATTTTATGCTTTAAAATACTTTAATTTTTTTAGCCTCAACATTATGTGTTACTATTTTCTTTCTTGAAACATCATCTCCTATTGGACCTTAGTAACACATGATGAGCTTTGAGTGGAGCATATGTATACACATAATATTCTCAAATTTTATCAAATACTGATACTTTACATCTTGGAAGAACCCATCGAGACTTAATCTTTTTGAGTGCATGCTGTAAGGGGTGTATCGAGAAAGGGGTGGGAAAACCTTTGGTGTTTTTTAGGATTGTTGTCCCTTATTACCACATTATTACCAATCCAACCGGATCTTAAAACCATTTCCTAATATATTACTCCTCTTTTACACACTCCTCTAGTCTTTTTCCTCTTTTCATCCTCTTTTTATTGTCTTAATTCCCTTTTGGACTATCAACTATACTAGGTCAACCATGGTTGAACCTATACAATTTATGGGTATTTTTCACTTTTTGGGGTTTGTTAACCTTTTGGCTAACCTAGCTTAGATCTAGTGAATTGCCCCCAAAAACATATAGGGTCAACCATGACCAACCCTATACAACCAATGTTTCTAGGATGATTTAGGGTAAGATCCACCTATAAATACATGATCATTTTATCATTATTTCATATATGCAATCAAGATTTATTATTCATTCATGCTTCTCCATAATCTAATCTTCCATCATTCTAATTGAGGAGTCTTAGTTTAAGGTTTACACTTGGAGAATCTAGTCTTATGGATAAGTATTATATGCTTTTACCTTTATTAGTGATCCTTACAAACCACAACAACCTCTTGTGAAGCCCCTTTGGCCAAGGGAGAGATGGAGTCTCAACAGGTTCACATTCAGGTAAGTATATTCTAACTTTGTTCTCCTCTCTTTAGTAGATAGAAGTAGCATAAGTATTAGCTCAAATAATATTAATATTCATATTCCACGTATTAGGGTCTTACTCATACTTAGATTAATCGAGAATCTCTTATACATGTTTTGATTTCTTTACTAACCCATTTTATTGTGTCATAAGCTTTGGTGTGTACTAGATTAGATTTACTTTATTATTACTAGACTTAAGTGAAATATCAAACCTTATGACTCTTTTAGGGTTGTTGCATGATTTTGTTAGACTATATCATTTATAACCCTACCTCACATGGTCTATTATGACAAGTGAGCCCCTAATCGAGTCTAGTAGATCCCCATATTTTTCATGTTCCTATTTAACATATGTATTCTTAAGTAAAAGTGTAGGTATGCTCTATCTTCTCTAAGCCAGGATTGATTTATAGAAATGATGCATTTATAATTTCATACACTTCCTTTATTAGCCATGAATAGAGCTTCATCTTCAATAGGACCATCATCTTCATGATCATTTTATGAGTCACTATCTTCACTCTAATCTAATGAGCTACAATCATTTTTAGTGTAGAGACTCTTCTTGTTCTTGAAGGACTTCTTGTTGTTGTTATAATTTCTAAATCATTTATTTTTTTATGTCATCTTATCTTTATCTTGACCTTCACCATGCTCTTCATCTCCATTCTTATCATGATTATTAGGGTACTTACTAGCAAAATGTCCTCTTTCCACCATTGAAACAGTGAAGGGTAATTTACCCTTATACTTCCCTAAGCCTTTTTTTAATTTCCTAGTAATCAAAATAATTAGTTCATCCTCATCAATGTTAGATATGTCATCCTCTTTGGATTTCTTACCTTGAAAATTCTTCTAATTATTCATCTCTATATTGAATGGTATTTCCTTCTTTGGTGGTATATCATCATTTACTCTCATATCATATGCAGTAAGGGTGTCATGAAATTGATCCATCTTTAACTAAGTAATATCATGAATTTATTATATAATAGATACTTTTGGATCAAACTTAAGAGATATATACCTTAATACATTTAGGACTAAATTAGTCTCTTCAAGATTCTCTACAATTATTTTGATGATGTTCACAGTCTCATCAACTCTCTGTAAAAAGGATGCCACATAATATTATTCCTTCATCTTGAGGATTTTAAATTGTCTTTTATGAGTGTACAACTTAGAAAGCTTGAATTTTGAATCTCCTTAAAAATGATCTACATTTTTTCCCATATCTCTTTAGTATAATTACAATGGATTGACTTGGTGTATTCAATATTTAAAAGACCACAAGTGATAGCATTCATTGCCTTAAAATTTCTCTCAAACAACTTCTTGTCTACAACACTAGATGGAGGAGTAATAAGATCAACATAACCATCCAGAATAGATTTACATACATCAAACCTTAGGGACATAATATATTTCCTCATCCTTACACTCCAAAAAGCATAATTGGTTCCATTTAACATTGATGCTTGTTTAGTAGAGAAACCTCTTGGATGACTACCCATATTATACCTTGGATCACCTTCAAGTTGTTAAGACTTTACTAAAGGACTTGCTCTGATACCAAATATTAAAGGTACAATCACTAAGAGAGGGGGGTGAATCAATGAGCCCAAATATTCCAAATTCAATTCTAATCTTTACAAATACTTAATCATTTACCACAAGCATTCATGAAGCATACACATCATTCATAGCAATGAGAAAGAGAGATAATGCAAGTTCAATCACATAACACATGACATATGTGGTTACCCCTCTTAGGGAATAAAACCCACTGGAACCTAAAATTTGACTATGATATTATAATAACAAGAACCAATTTATACCAACTACAACTTATCAAGGAACTATAATCCCTATTTAATGAGACTACAATCCCACAAGGTGCTATCACACTTGTCTAGCTGAGATGTAATAACAACTAGACTTTTATAAAGTTTTACCTTAAAAATAATTTGTAACCACCTTATGTGATAATCTTCCAAAACAACACTTATGAACACATCCACCTTTGAATTGATGTCTTTAACACATGATGATGGACCTTTGATAATCACTCTTCACTTTTGCTCATACTCAAACATCAAGAATATTATTTTGCCAATAGAATTATGACCTACAAACCATACAAATATTAATCAATATATTATAATCTTCAAATCATCTATAGGGAACTCTACCCATCCTTTAATCCATAATCCACACACATATGCCTCTCTCAAATCTCTCCCAAGTCTCTTGCTCAAAAAGTCTAGAAATCACCATCTTTGGTTTCATTATTTATAGAGCATACTTGATCATCATAATATTTGTTGGATAATAGGAATGAATTAACCCTTAATTCATCTATCACATCAATATATGGATAAAAATAATCTTCATAGGTTAGTCATAACATCTATGGATCACCCTTAAGCAGCTACACCTTTTAATAAGGCCTTTGTAGCTCTTATAGGCCTCTTGTGAACCCATTCACTCCTTTAACACTTCATTGAACAAAAAAATAACTTATAACCACTACCAAAAGCATGGAACCATTCCATATGATCTATAGGTCTCCCTTAAGTGCCAAAAACCAACATAGTACCCTTCTACTTAAGCATAAATCGTTCAAACAATATTCTATATACATAGTCTTTATGAATGAACACACAGTCACCTTATAAACCATTGTTTATACTATACAAATGTTAAAACATTTATAATTCACACAAATCATCCTTATGGAGTCTAAAAAACTCCCCAATATCTAATTCATCAAGAAATATCAAAACAAGCTCAATTACTCTTCTCGGGTCATTTACAAAACAAGCATTAACACATAATCAACTTAAAATTTTAATATATTTGACTGTACACACTTCCACATATTCAAATAAGGTTCATTATATGTACCATGGAGTCTTCTTCATCTTTTATTTTTATAGCATTAACAAATTATATCTAGATCAAAAGACATGGCCTAGAGACCAAACACTTATTTTCCCTTGTTAATTTTGAATATTTAAATGACAACGATCACAATTAAACTTTGACCACTTTGATCAAATCTCATGTGCTCACTGCTCAGATCAATTATGCAACATTGATCTTGTCTAAACTTTAATGCATAGGTGCCAATGCTCAAACTTTAACTCAACATGTTTTTTTGATCTCATGTACGTAGATTAGTTTTTAACAATGCTAAATAGTTGTCATTTTGACCTCTTGAATTTAATACACACCATTAATATCTATATGTATGATCAACCACTCACCATTTATCCTTGGGAGAATCTTGGTCTTTATCTCTACTCAAAATTAAAAATCATGTACTTGTCCTCATCTTGTTTCTTTTTGATGTCTTATAGCAACGTGCACTGTCGATATTGCTTAAAATTTAACTTGTGCATGTTAGGAATAAATACAAAAATCAATGCAAAAAAATTTCATAAAATCACAATAATAGATATAAATAAAGATGCATAAATAAAAAAATAAACATGCACAATAAGAAGACCATATTTAATGTGGTTCACCCAATGTGGGCTACATCCACTAAGAAACACTTGCTTATATTTTATTACAAGCCACCTGAGTACAATCACTCTCAGTTATGTCTTCACAATTACAATGCACAAATATCATTTAGAGATACACTCAAAAAAACCTCCTAAATTCACACACTCTATTATTCCTACTCAAACCCTTGTTCTCATAATGTATTACTTATGAAATATCTATCAATATATAATACATCAACAAAGTGGTATAACAAAACAAATGGGTTCAAAAACCATAAGCCGAATCAACACAAAATGGTTTCCCATTAAAAGGGGTCCAAAATTTATTTTAGGGGTGGTCGAACCCTCGTTTATCAAGGGCTGCCACCCCCAAACCCCCGCTTGGGGGTTGTTTCCCCTAAATCCCCACTTTTCTGGGGCTTCCACCCATGAACCCCAATGAGAATACATATAGAGTGTATAATATATTTTAATGTATAGTATTTGAAATACATTATAATTAATAAATAGGCTCCATAACACAACATTCTCCCACTTGGAGACTAATTTCCTCTAAGTAGGCTTCTCAACCCTTCACTATCAACTATGAAGGCTAATCTAAACTTAACATAACTTTAGTTTCTCCCTTGTGACCACCTTGGTCATCATGTCAAAAAGATTTTGACTAGTATTAATCTTCTCCAACTTCAACTTCTCTTTCTCCAAAGCTATCTTGATGAAATGATACCTTAACTGTATATGCTTCATCCTAGAGTGGAAAGCAAAGTTCTTTGATAGATGTATAACACTCTAACTATCACTATATATCTTTCCTTCATCCTACTTCTACCCCAAATCTTCAAGAAATTGTTGTAACCAAATCATTTATTTGCTTGCCTCTATGGAAAAAACATACTCAGCCTCTATGGTTGACAAAGCCACAAGTTTTTATAGTCATGAAATCTAGCTCACCATTATATCACCTATAGTAAATACATATCTTGTTGTACTCCTATTGTATAAATCTCTAGCCATGTCTGAATCTACATAACCACACAAAGTGGTGTCCAATCCACCATATCTTAAAACTATCCCCATATTCCCTCTTAAATACCAAAGGATTCACTTCAATGCCTTCCATTGTTATCTACTTAGATCATTCATGTGCCTGCTTACTACTCCCACTGCATGGGAAATATATGGCATAGTGCACACCATGGCATACATCAAGCTACCAAAAGCTAATGAGTATGGTACATGTGACATCTAGACTCTCTCCTCCTCTATCTTGGGACACTACTCCTTTGATAACTTGAAATGACCTACTGAAGGAGTCCCAATCGGTTTAACATCCTGCATACTAAACCTCTCCAAGACCTTTTTGATGTACTCTTCCTGGGATATATTTATATTTTGTTTCTTCTTATCCCAAGTTATTCTCATACCAAGGAATTATTTTACTACTCCCAAATCCTTCATAGCAAAGGAATTACTATGTTTTTCCTTGAGTACCTTTATTTTCTGAATGTTCTTACCTAAAACCAACATGTCATCCACATATAGACAAAGGATAATGTAATCACCATCATCAATTTTTTTGATATATATGCAATGGTTTGAATGACACTTGGATTATCCCTACTCCATCATAAAACTATCAAATTTCATGTAGCATTGTCATGGAGCTTGTTACAGGCCATACAAGCTCTTCTTCAATTTTCACACCATGTTTTTCTTCCCTATGACCTTATATCCCTGTGGCTACTCCATATACAAGTACTCCTTAAAATCACCATGAAGTAACACAATCTTCACATCCATCTACTCTAAGTGAATTTTTTTCGCTGCCACTATCTTAAGAATAGTCCTAATAGAAGTCATCTTTACCACTGGGGAAAAATTTTCATCAAAATCAATTCCTTTTTTTTTGTAAAACCCTTTACCACCAACCGATCCTTGTACTTTTTCTTGCCTCCATCATCTTCTTTAAATCTATACACCCACTTGTTTTGCAATACTCTCTTACCTTCAGGTGGGATTACCAAATCCCAAGTCTGACTTTCCATGAGAGACTAATGTTCCTCATCTATAGCTTGCTCCCACTTATTTCTAACATCTACCTATATTTCTTCTTAAAATCACTTTGGCTCTCCATTATTAGTGATTAATAAATAATTAAGAGATGGCATAAAATGTTCAGGTTCCCTTCTTACCCTAGAAGACCTCACCATAGGAGTTTGGGGTTCTTGTCGAGTAGGTGCCTGAACTGGTTATTTGGACACTTTATCATCTACAATGTCTTCTAGTAATATGTACTCTTTCTATAATCCTCTTTCTAATCCTACAACTGTTATTTATACATGAATTTTTCATTAATTCAACATCCCTAGACCTAAATATTATCTTGTCCTTAAGACTCCAAATTTAGGAACTAAAGTCATCCTCACTATAACCAATAAAGGTGCATTTTTTAGACTTGGCCTCTAACTTGGTCCTATCATTATTATAAATATGAATGAAGGCTTCACAACCAACTATTCTAAGAAAATAATAATCAACCTTCTTATGAGACCAAGCTTCCTTAGGTATGTCTCCATCTAAAGTAGATGAAGGACCTCTATTTATCAAATATACAATTGTGTTTACTACTTCTACCCAAAAATAAAGAGGAAGTCCTACATACAACCTCGTGACACTAACATGCTCCATGATATTATTGTTCATCCTTTATGAAACTCCATTCTACTATGGAGTTCTTGGAACCATCCTCTGTCTAAGAATTTCATTCCTTGAATAGTAATAAAAAAATGTATTGTTGCAATATTCCCCACCATTATTTGACCTAGGAAATTTTAACTTGAGATTTATTTCATTCTCAACCAAGGCTTTCCAACTTTTAAATGTATCAAACACATCAATTTTTCTCATAATGCCATACACCCAAAATTTTATAGTTGCATCATCAATAAAAGTGACATAATACAATGACCCACCAATAGAAGATACCTAAGTCGACCCCCATACATTTGAATGAACTAGTTTCAACTTATTCTCCTTCCTCGTAGGTCCAACCGTGAGAAACTTTACCCTTTTATATTTTCCATACACACAATATTCATAAAAATCTAAATCAAATGCTTTCAATCTAGGCAACCAATCCTTCAAAATTTGCATACCCTTTTGGTGCATGTGATCAAGCCTATTATGCAAAAAATTTACATTTCCATCTATGATAACTAAATTGTAATAATCAACACTACTTGATAAATATGGGTTAACAACCTTCTTACCTCTTGCTACCATAAGAGAAACCTTGGTTACCTTCCAAGAATATGTTATAAATGTCACCATACAACCTTTACTACCTAACTATCATATGGATACGAAATTACATCTCAACTTAGGCACATGCCTGACATCCTTCAGTAGCCAAGTGTTCCCATTCTACATCTTGATATGAACACTTCCTTTTCCTACTATGTTTCAAGGTTCATCATCACCAAGGTAAACATGTCTAAAATCCCCTTGAACATAATCAATAAAGTAATGCCTATATGATATAGCATGAAAATATCCCCTGAATCTAAAACCCAAGATTCAAAAATATTATCAATGGAGAGAATTAATGCATCCTAACAAACATTACCTATTTCCACATTCACCTCCTTGGTATCTTCTTGATTTTTGTTTAACCAACAATCCTTCTTTGCATGCCCAGTCTTTCCATAGTGCCAACATACTATCTTGGCCCTTGATTTTGACCTTCTAGGACCATTTAACTTTCCATGCTTTCCTTTCCTCTAAAATTTTATCTCCCTCTACTCTCCACTACCAAATCATCACCTAAAGTAGAAGTATCCCCATAGCTTTTCCATCATATTTCCTTGATAAAGATTACTCCTATTACATCCTCAAATTTCAACTTGGCATTATTAGAGACTGAGTTGCTCACATCCATTACCAAGCTATTCCAACTCTTTGGTAAGGAACACAAAATAAGCAAAGCCCTAACATCATCATCAAAATCTATTTTTACAAAATTCAACATACTCACAACCATATTGAATTCATTTAGATGATTAGCAACTGAACCATTTTTAAACATCTCCATACTAAATAACTTTTTCATTAAAAATATTTTATTAGAAGCAAATGGTTTCTCATATAACTTCCATAATTAATTCATGAGACCTTATATGGTCTTCTCCTATGATATATTAAGTGTGAATGAAGATACAAGGCATAACCTAATAGCCCCAAGTGATTTTATATCAAGCAACTCCCAAGCCTCATCTGTCATACTTGCTGGTTACTTTACTTTTCCTCCTAATGGAGCATGGAGGTCTTTCTGATAGAGGTAATCCTCCATTTGCATATTCCATAGACCAAAGTTCTATACATTAAAATTTTTCAACCTTTGATTTATGATCATCAACCATATATCCCACTTGAACTAATAACCCTTCCTAAAATTCAACACTTTAATAAATACAACTTGAAGCTCTGATACTAGTTGTTAGGAATAAATATAGAAATCGATGCAAACAATTTCATAGAATCATAATAATAGATATAAATAGAGATGCATAAAGAATAGAAATAAACATGCATAATAAGAAGACCATATTTAATGTGGTTCACCAAATGTGGGATAAATCCACCAAGTTATACTTGCTTAGATTTTATTACAAGCCACTAGAGTATAATCACTCTCAGATCTATCTTCACAATTATAATGCACAAATATTGTTTGGAGATGCGCTCAACAAAACCTCATAAATTCACACACTCTATTATTCCTAATAAAAACCTTGTTATAATAATGTATTACTTACAAAATATCCATCAATACATAATATATCAACAAAGTGGTATAACAAAACAATGGGTACCAAAACCATGGGCCAAATCAACCCAAAATGGTTTCCCATTAAAAGGGGTCCAAAAAATACATATAGAGTTTATAATATATTTTAATGTATATTATTTTAAATAAATTTTAATTAATAAATAGGCTCCATAACACAATATTTAAAATTTGACTATGGGAACATATCTTATCTACCTGGAAGGCCAACTTTGCACAGTCATATATTTTGTTGCATTTGTATGTATGATCTATAATTTGGACTATATGATTTCCTTACATAGGATAATCCAATAATATAAAAATATTATCCTATAACCCTCACACATGTGAGATATATTTCCATTAAAATACCTTCTCAAAATATTCTATCATAGATCCAACTATGCTTAGAATTGTCTAGGAGACCAACTTTGAACATGCATAATTTTTCTGTGCTACATCACATGACCTAAAATTTGGTGCATAAAAACTTGGCAAAAAATTAAACAAACCTATATGATCATCTTATTCTTAAAATTCCACATGTGTGAGATATTATACCATCAAAATGCTTACTCAACTCTTTCTTACCTCATGCAAATTTGGCTAAGTATGAGAAAATACTATCAAAATTCCTAGGTTCCTAACTTTGCACTTGCATATCTTTTAACATGATTAGGTGCATGACCTGAGATTTAACACATAATAACTATGCATAATAATAAAAAAACCATGTGACCATTTCCTCCTAACTCATTCACATGTGATAATGGTGATGTCATTAAACTACCTACTCAAACTTTCTACCACTAGACCTAAAGTATCAAGATGAAAACTATGGAAAACTAGATGAAATCCACTTACGCACTAATCACTCAAAGCATATAAAACATATTAGGAACCTCTTTTACATCCTTTTAAATCCTCAATACTCCATTCTCATCCCTGAACATCTCTAACCATGCCAAAATAGAATATCAACCAAGCATACTTCAAGCACACTAGGACAAGTACATTTCACACTTTGTCATTGTCACTTAGACTATCAAGGTACTTCATCCACTCACTAGGATACCTCTATGACATCACCATGACATCATTGAAAATAATCTAATAGGATTAAATGGAATCTACTATTTTTTTTTAAACCCTACAAAGGGGAGCATTACCATTATGTCTCTCAAGTGAAACATTATGGTTATATGGTTATGTTTTAAATATGAATAATAGGTTATGATTTGGATTTTTATTTTTATGCTTGTCTACACATGTATGTTTTTTGAATGGTTGGAAACTCGTTGGTTTGTAAAATTTGAATGTAAAAAACCTATACCCTCTACAACACATCATTTCATTGATGAATCCCAATGGGTGAGGACCAGTCTGATAGGTATTCAAACCCCCTCATAGAAAAGCTCTTTTTCCACATCAATGTTCCTATTTCATCTATATGCCTAATTGGCATTATCTCAACTTCATCTAGGATTCACATTTTGACCATATCATCCTTCATTTAACCTATTTTTGTAGAGGGCATGTCTCCTTTATTATGCCCCTTTATTATTGCCTTCATTCTTCAATGGACACATAACAAGGAATATTAAAAAAATTACTCATATATTGTAAATGGGTATCTTATTAGGAACTTGTATGGAATAACCCATATAATAATCATTTCATGTTTCATTGGCATATATTTTAGTTGTATTTTCCTTGATTATATTAGCATCTATCAGACATAATACTAGTCTGATAGTTTCAGAGTAACTGGAGTATCTATAGGATGATGTTTGATAAGTGGCTATGTCCACTCACACATATCTTGGTTTGTGTACTTTTTAGCATTATCTTAGTTTTTGATTTGGTTTACAGGATAGTTTTTCCAACCACATTATGTATCCATTATACATTGACATCCTTCTTCACATCTTGGTGACCCTTTTACAGTGACACCATATTTATGTTCACTTGCCACCACTTTTGCTAGTTACATCAACAACTACATGCATTGATACCTTCTTTTAGTTCAACATTGGGGGTGGTGTTCAAGCAATGCTTCTTTGGGTTCATTTCACTACCCATTTCTTTAGCATTTAGTGTTTTATTTGAGTGATCCATATATTCAACACCATTTCCTACATCACTTGGCATTTAAACAACTTGACATCCATGCATTTTGATAAGATGGATTGGTATACATAGGGACATTAGACTTTAACACTACTTAGGGGAGAGTCACATGAAATTTTTCTTTCATCCTCTCATAAGGGTAGTTTTTTCCTATGAGTTTTCTCCTTCTCTCTTGTTCTTGAGGGGATTATTTTATACATGGTTACCTCATTAGGCCTTATTTTTATGACCCCTTTGTTATTTTTTGAATGATTTTTCAATCCCTAAGTTAAACTTAGAGGGGGTGTTGGTGTGAATAGGGTTATTTCCTATCTAGTTTCATTGTCAGATGTGAATAGTGTTATCTCCCTAAATGGTTTCACTATGCGATTCCATTCACACCCTATCTAGTAAAGTTTAATTGGGGTTGGTCACACTCCATATGATCTTGACACTTGTCAAGACCTATTAGGGCATTGGTGAGGATGTTTATTATATATATCCCCCTTGTAAGCTTATTTTATAATGAGTAATGAACCATTGAATCATGTAAATTCATGTTGAATCAATGAATCATGATAAGAATATAATTTATTATTATCATTTTTATTCCCTAGCATAAGTGATTCCCATAAGGATTTTATATTCTATCTTAATCTCACACCAAATGACAATCATTAATTAACTTTATTTGTCCAGTTATCACATTCTAGATAGATATCAAATTATTGCTTACTCATTTATTTGTCTTGTTGTCAAACTCATTTATGTATATTTGGATTATGAATCTTCCATATTTTGACACTTGTAAAATCATTGTTCACTTGGTCCTTTATATATATATATATATATATATATATATATATATATATATATATATATATATATATATATATATATATATATATATATATATATATATATATATATATAAGTTTTATATACATTGGGGCGATGATTTAATGTAAATGTGCCACATGGATCAACCTTAGGTCTATGAGGACTTGGAAGCATGAGAGCATAAGAGATTGGACCTTTTGATTTGTGTACACCCATCTAAATATTTTGTGTAATGAAATGTCAACATATGGCATGATCTTGGGGCCTTTAAGGGATGGAGACTTGGATCAATGGGACCATTAGTTTATTGAAGGAGTATATTTTCTTTAAAACTTTGAGCCAATATAACTATGCCACTTGTCATATTTTTAGAGTTTATAAACTTAGAGGTATTAGATCATGGGGCCTTAAGGCCATTATAACTATGTAATATTTCTATAGTTTTGAGTAAATAAATACATGAAAAGTTTTGAATGTTCATAGATTTGAAGCTTCGAGCCATTAAACTATAAGAACTCAAAACCATTAGACTATGGGAACTTAGAACCATTATACTTAGTTAATCCTTTCATGGTTTCAAATTGATGAAAAGGTGCCACCTGTTGAATGCTTGGAACTCATAAGCTTGGGACCATTAGACCATTAAATTTATTTTCAAATCTTTTAGGGTTTTGTATAACAAAACATTGTTGCATAGCCTCTTCTTAGATCTTGGACACTTTAAAAATTAGATATTTTATGAAATTTGAAGGCTCTTTGTACCATCTATATACCACCTATCGAACTGTCATAGATGAGGATCTTTAAAGACTTATAAGATTTTATGAAGGGCTAAAGGTTCTAGATAAGATGTTGATTCCACCTATCCTAATTTCAAATATAATAAAGTAAGGATCAACCATGAATGATTGAAAAGTCTCTATCAATATCCATACAAATATATAAAACATAAGAAACACTAGCACAACCATTAGTAATATTAATCCATATAAATCAAAAGAATTATGAAGACCCAAGATTTAGGATAAATGAAGGTGATCATTCAAGCTTTGATTTTTAATATTTGAATTTATGTAACTTTAGACTTCCAAGATAAACTTAGAATTTTGCATGAATAAATCCATACCATGGGTTCTTAAGGTTTAAAGGGGACCAAATAAATACTTTCAATAATAAATGGTCTCTGTTTGAATTTTTTAAATGGCGTGTGTGTGTTAGGGCACACCAAATGGTGACTCATAGAGGAAAATAATCTTGAGTATTTTGAGAACCTCAAATATTAGAAATGTATCATAACCAAACTTCATCTCTACCAAGAAATGAATAACAAACCAGGCCTTAAAATAAAATCCTACTTCCTCATGTAACACACTAACCCTTTCCATTCCTTGTATCTGAGTGTGGGACTTTGTGTATTTTATTTTTTTTATTATTATGAGAGTCAGAATAAAGTCTTGGAAAAATAGTTTAGGTTTCATGTTGACTTTAGATTTTATAACCAAGTAGTAAGGGAAGCCTAGGTATAGCTCTACTATTAGTTAGATGTCCATAGCCCTGATAGAGATACCTCTGATTCCACTCAAAACCTTGCTATAATACCAGCTAAGCATCCATATCCTTGGTATAAATTATTTTAATCACCCATCTTATATCATTTTTTATGATTAGTTTTTTTTTGAAACACATATAGGAGAAAAGTTGGGAATCACTATTGGTTGGGTGTATTTATAAGAAAACTTATTTTGATCAATGCCTTCTTTTAATTATATGTTTATTATCACTCATCTAAGTTTTACCATGTTATAGAGCATTAAATAATTAGAAATGGAAATTATTTCTAAAATTTTCATGATTATATCAGATTAATCCTTAGAGATCTATCAAATTCATTCAATCAAAGAGGGACTTAATTCAATCATAACATGTACCTTGACTCCAAAAACTCTAGGACTGTCAAAGTAAATCCTTAGAAGCACTTAATGGTGCATATTTATGAATAATTCCCTTATTTTTGGTAGTTATCTTGTAATATCTATGTAGGAAATCAACTGATCTATTCTATAATTTTAAAAAGCCAATCTAGAAAGCATTACAACTAATCTACTAAAATCAAAATGTAAAAATTAAGAAAGACTACTCCTAGAAAGTAATAAATTATTAAATAAATCAAGAAATATAATATAGAAATCATGAAATATACTCTAATATTTCATATAAAACTTTCACTTATAGTCATCCTGAGGCATCGCTAGTTATAGCAACCATGAAATATTGCCTAAAAATTTATCCATTGATTAGAAAGGCAAGGTCATTACCTTAGAGGTATTTCAATCAGAAGCCATTATTAATTAGGATCTTTGATATTGTCTAATACATAAAGGAGTCAACTTATCATGATATCCTTTCTTCACATGTGATTTATCCCATAGAAGCACCAAGTCTGAGATCTTGAAGGCTTTAATCTTGGATCTTTTATCATACCACCTTTTAAAAATGTTATGATTTTTACTAAAGTTGTGTAGTGTTTCAATTCTTGCATCCTCCATTTGGACTATGTCTAATAGTTTAGATTGTACTATTTCATCTTCCCCCATGTACTCTTACATGAAACAATACATTGGTATCTTGAGAATAATGGGGAAGACTAGTTATTTTCCATGTATGATCAGAAAAGGTGAAGCCTTGAGGTCTTGCTTGTGCCTAGTTTTATTTGACCATAGTGCATATTTCAATAAGAGATGTCATTCTCTTAGTTTGTCTTATGTTGAATTAAAAATGACATCCATCAGATTCTTATTGGTAGACTCCGCTACTCTATTTCCTCATGGGTAGTAATTTAAAGATAACTTGATTATGATTTGATTGTCATAGGCCCATTCTATAAATTTAGAAGATTGAAAAGCTAGACCATTATCACAAACTAAAGAAATGAGGTGTCAAACTCCGTTAATATATTTTCTTCTAGAAACTTAATGACATCAATTGCTTTTGAATTATTTGTTGTAATAATTTTTATCCATCTGATATAGTATTCAGTAGCTATGAGGACAAACTTGTGTCTTGTCGAATATTTTGGGTTTATTACCCCAATAAAATAAAGGCCCCATTAGGCAAAGTGACATCCTTTAATGACTAGATATAAAGGCATGGTAGCATTTACTTCTCTCTTCCTAAATACCTAGCCATCATGGCAGGTCTTAAAATGATTGTGGGAATACTTGAAGATTGTAGGCTAGTAGTATCCCATCCCCAAAAATTTATGAGTTGTTATGTTTCTTGAGGGATGTCCACTGCCTATGTTTTAATAAAAGCTATTCAGGATCTTCATCACCTCTTATTTTGAAATGCATATGAGATAAATGCCTTCATAGTTATTTTTGTACAATACTCTTTTTTTATCATTTACCGAGTCAATTTGAGCCTAAGTGCTCATCTCTAATCTCTTTTTAATTTAGGAGGACATGTACCTGAATAACGGATTTTTTGAGTGTACCACTTGCCATCAATTACCTGAGTCTAATTAATGTTTTCAATATTGATTATTGGATCAGTTTTGATCATCAACTAGATAATCCCCTTATCTCTTACCATATTAACTGCCCTGATTTCAAGGTCAAACTCATAGATTTTGGCCATCCATTTACCCCTTCTTTTGCCTAGTAGTAGGATCTAAAACAATGGAATATGTTTTATTTCATAGAATATAGTGCCTAAACTTGTTGATAAATTTAATTAGGGCATAAATCTACTTGTTTATCATGAAGTATTTCAATTCAGTATCATTTAGATTGTTACTCATAAAGGCAATTGGATGTTCCTTATCTTGTACCTTTTGTGTAAGCACAATAGCTACAGTATGTTCTAAAATAAATAAATAGAGATAAATTTTTTTTAATAAAATTTAGACTAATCAAAAATAGAGCTTGAGCAATGATAGTTTTAATGTCTTAGAAATCTCTCTAGGCTCCTATCATCTAGTCTATCTTAGCATATTTATTTAGCATAATGTTTAATGGCTTGACAATCTCTATAAATTCATAAATGAATTTTTACACGCATTTTATCTTACCAAAAAAGGACTTCATATCTTTTTTGTTGCTTTGAGGCATCAAGTTGGATATGGCCTACACCTAATCCATATCAATGGAGATCCTATCTTTGGTGATGATATGGCCTAATATATTCCCTTAGATAACTCCAAAGATGTTTTTATTTGGATTAAGTGACATTACATACCTTTTACATTTATTGAACACCTTTAAAAAGTGGTCTATATGGTCAGATCTATTTTTGGAGAGCACATTGAGATCATCCATGTATATGATGATTCACTTTCCAACCAACCCTTGGAAATCAAAGTCGATGGCTCTATGAAAAGATGTTCCTACATTAATTATGCCAAATGACATCCTCTTATATGTACAAGTTCCCCACTTCATTATGAAGGTAGTCTTCATCTAATCCTCTACCCCTACCAAAACCTAATTGTAACCAGATAAACCATCCAAAAAAGACATCATCTATGATCCACTTACCATTTGAATTACCTCATCTAGTTTAGGTAAGGGGTAATTGTCTTTCTCTGATGCTCTATTCAGGTTCCTAAAATTGACATAGAGTGTGATTTCCCTACTCTTTTTCTTGATTGGTACCAAAATTAGCTACCTAAATACAATGATTAATTGGTAAAATAATTTTTTCCTCCCTCAAATTTTGAACTTATATTTGAATTAAAGGTTCCAAGATTGGATTTACTAGCCTTTAGCTTTGCATGAAAGGCTTATGATCTATCTTTAAAGTGATAGTGTGAATAATGACTCTAGGGTTAAAGAATTTCAAGTCCTTGTATGTCTAGGCTATCACATCTTTGTATTCTACCAATAGGTCTTTTGGATTTTGTTTCTCAATTTGAGTGAAACTTAGGCCTACATTCACCTATTGAGGGTGTTGGTTAGTTCCCAAAAGTTGATTTAGTTACTCTTGTTAGTTTTTACTTCTAAGATTGGGGGTCTAGATCAAAATTTCACTCTAAATAGACCATACCTAGAGGGATGTGGTTATCCTTTAATTGAAAAACATAAAGAAAGCTAGGTATTCACCATGCATGGGTTCAACATACTTTTCATCTATTATCTAAGCTTTGAAAGCTTTAGAGATGTTCATGAATTGTAGTATTTGTTGGTCATCCTCAAACACCTATAAATTTTCCATGTTATCTAGGATGGAGGAGAAAGGAACCAAATCCAATAAAAATTTCTACATCCTCAACTCTTAGAGTGGTTCCAAATTAGTAATTGAGATTGATAATGAATCATCTTTCTAGATCTTCTCTCTCAGAATGGATTTTATTTTGAATTCTTCAAAGGACTTAATCAAGTCCCAAGGTCTTTGATTTTACTTTATTTAGATAAGTGAGATTATATTAATACTTTTTTATGATATGATTGACCACTAATTCAGAATAACTAAAGATTTGTAGTAGTTTAAAGTTGTGCTTGAGTGTAAACTATAAGCCAAGGATTAGAGATTCAAACTCTGTTATTTTTCTAGTGCATGGGAATTATAACCTATAAGCAATGAGGTACTTATTTCAATTTGGATCTATTAAGGCCACACCCATACTAAAAACTTTTTTTGATCTGGATCTGACAAAATGCAGAGTCCATATCTAAGAAGGATGTTCAAATTCTTGTTCATGTAATGCATGTTCTTGTCTAGTGGTAAATGTTTATATGCATGCATGTGAATATACAAAGTCTACCTTTTTATTTCATGGCATTTTACTTAATGATCATATGTCTCATCTTTGGTTCATGGTCCACTCAGATTTAGTTGGATACCCCATTGTATAGAAACTAAATGTGTGAGAGGTCATTGGCCATATACCCATTTAATGTCTTAGACCAATCACAACTCAATATTAGATTGTAGGCTTATGTAATGTCAACAACCAATATATCAATGGTCTACTACAAACATGGCTCAGATCTAACTGAATGTGCATGTTCATTAATTTTCTAAAAAATGGGAATGATGACTTTTCCAATTGTAAGACCACTATCTTTGACTTATATAGGGACAATCCTAACTTTTGAAAAACAACTGTCAAAATTACATTGGTTGATGCACCTGAGTCAACCAAGCAATTGTGCATGTTCCTTTAGAATATTATAATAGTTAGAAAAAATGGTGGTACTTCAAGTTTGTCTTTAAATACCATCACATTGACATATCTATCTTTGGGTTTATCTGATGTAGAGGATATCCTAGTTAAGGATTTGAAAAAAAAATTGTTCAGTAATCTATGCTAGTTCATGCATGGTGATATTGGCCTTGATTTTATTCATGTCTTCAACAACATTTACCCCACCTTGTTTTTTGGTTCTAATCTCTACAACTTCTCATCTATATTAGGGGGAGGTGGGTTGTTTTTATCCTAAGAATTTGGAGAAGTAGTCACATTATTATTTAGTGGCATCAAATTAGTAATTAGTTGATTGATCTTCATATTGTAGTTGTTCCTCTATAACTAATGGAATGCATGGATCTCATATGTATTATCTTTTGATTCATTATCATCCTCTTCTAGGAAGGGGAGATCACAGGTCTCAAATACCATTGTGGTACTGAAGTGTCCAAGATCAACAAATAAATAAGGTTTTATTTAATGTGTAGAGTTTTTTTGCCTATCCATTTCTTTCTAAAATATCTAAAAGGTCATGCAGAGCTTTATGTAATCAAATTCACCATGTTGTGTAGTATTATGAACTATGTACCAAATAGGAAGGATTACTTTCATGATGTTGATCTATGACATCTTATTAGATGGGATAGGTTTCTCTTGATTATTTATAGACCTATTATAATGCCTATTGTATCTATAGAACCCAAATATTTGATTGGAATTCTACCCTCTAGTTTTACCCATGTGTCATTGCATGTTTATAAACTCATTGCTCAATATCTAGACCATTCTCTAGATTGACTTCAAATCTATTTTTTTGGAATCAAAATTAGCTACCAGTGTTATAGCATTATTGACTAGTATCAATGATTGATTCAAGATTTGTTGGTTAGGCAAAAAATTATTCAAGAAGTTGAGACGATGATTGGGTAGAGAATGGGTTAAGGGAAACTGATTATAAACTAGGTTCTAATTTTGGGCCACAGTATTATAATTAATATTTAAAATTGGATTAAAAGCCATAAAAATAGGACCAATAGTGAGTGGGGCCATATATTTCATTTTATGGTTAAATTATTTTTATACATTGATAACTTTAGCATAATATAAAGGTAATGTATTAGTACCAATAACTTTGCATAGAAAGACAACAATCATAGGGTCCAAAGCATTCTTTTACATCTCTAGTGCTAATTTATCATTAGGTGTGTAATTAATCTCAAGTATGATATAAATATTATGAAATATAGAATTAAGGATTTAATTAGCTCATTTGTATCTCTCTTCATACATTCAAAGTGTTGATAGACAACACTTTCATTGGTGACCTAGCTAAATTGTGCCATAAAAGGTTTTGAAATTCTTACCAAGAGTTGATTAAACCTTATAGGATATTAAGAAACTAGTCATAGGTTTCATATTTTAATGTGAAGAGAACTAGTTTGCATGTCATGTCTCCATGGGTTACATTCAAGATTCCCAAAGTAATTTTGAAGGCCTGGATTAATATCATAACTAGTTAGCTAAGTTGGATCCTTTACTGGAGCTTGTATTTGAGGCTGTGGTTGGGGCTAAAGATGGGCCATGGGGAGAAATTCAACATGGGTTTGTCTATTTATAGAGAATGAGTGATCCTAGGATTATCTCCTAACTCCTTTATGATACCTAACTTTTTTATGTATTTTCAAAGGTGGGAACAATAAATTAGTGGTTGAGGTTGACCTTGTAAGTATTTTTAGTGCTTCTAGTGTAACTAAAGTGATTATTTTCAAATAAAATAGAGGTGGAGGTATATTCCCTCATTTTATCACTAGTTTATGTTTGATTATGTTGATGTGGGTTTTATGTACACCACAAAAAAATTCATGAAGTAACCTATAACATTTTAGGATTAGTGAACAATTATTCACTCTAAGGCATGAGTTGTAGGGTATTGGGTTTTATAAACAACTTGTTGGTGGGATAATGGTGAGCAAGGAAGATTGTTTAACATGGATAAATTAGAGATGGGTGAATATAAATATACTTGAGAAGGGTAGACCAATTGTGGTTCTAAATAACATGGGTAGTACCTCAAAATAAACTAAAAAATGAGGTAACATAGGGTAGGAAAGGAGGCTTGTGGGCCACACTAGATGAAACCTTTCAAGTCTAGTACTTGAACTTAGGTTGGACAAGAGATCACAGACTAATGATTGTTTCAAGTTAATATATCACATAAATAATCAAACATGGTTAGGAGTCAAATGGAACCAAAATAAAACATATTTAAAACACATGAAATTAAAGGTTGTTATGTTTGTTAGACTGTAATAGTGTGTCTATAGGGGGATTATTATTTATATGCAAAATGTATTTAGATAAACTATAGATTAATATGAATGATTGTAAATAAAAAAGATAACTCATACACAACCAAATACTAATAAAATCGAATGATATCACTTCTTAAATAATCCACAAGTTGGAGGAGAATCAATATATGCACATAAAGACTAAAATTGTAGAACTTCTTTAGAATTTTCTATTAACCTTTAACAACTAAAATTCTCCTCCTTTTAGGACTAGGAGATTATAAGTATAAATAGGCTTGGGATGGGGAAGGCCTCATCTCTCACATGAATTATAATAATATAATTACAAAAAAAGGACTTTCATCCAAATCTCATGAAAAGGATGCATGTATAATAGTTATCCCAAAATAAAATTTCATAGCTAAAAATATAATATATACATCAAACATATATTTGGAACCAAAGTTACAACTTAGCAAAAATATGAAAGTATAAATTATATTTATATGGGTGCTAATTTTTCACCACCAGTAGAAGAAGATGGTGGAATGAGTACTAAAGGGACTGACTTAGTCATTATGGTTCATTATCGGATCAAAATTGGGCCCACTAGATTTTGCATGACAATAAATCCTAGAAACTAGGAAACTCAAGGTACTAGGGTAGTACTAAAATTTGACTGCATGGTTGGAATTAACCTTAAATTCATCTCTTTTTCCTAGAGTTCATAAAATAATGTGTATGCTTCTTCAAAATCCTCATTAATTATGTCAAAATTGAACATGGAAGGTTTGAAGAGTTTGATGGCATCAACCCATCAACCTATTTTTTTCAACTTTTGAGATCTTGAATTCTAGTCCCAAGGCTTTAGATTTTGTCACCTATCCTTAGAAAAATTTACCAATTATAGGATTTCATCATTATTTTTATGTATAGTGCCTTAAACTTCATCCTTAAAGTTGTTTGTATTTTCTTGGAGGAGGTTCTCAAATTTTGGCATGTTGACTAGTTCACCTATATGAATGATCACATTAGTGACCCTCATATCCTTCATAATTTCCAAGGCCTCAATTTCATGATTTGTAAAATGTCCCAACAAATTCTTCATATGATTATGTCAATTGAGGGAAACATACCTTTTTACAATAACATAGTTATGGAACCATGATGCATCCATGTTGGACATCAGGGTTAATTGCTTGAAGGAACTGGTTATGGAGCATTGAACTAAAAAATTCAACCTTTGCTCTATATCTTTCATTTGGTCCTAAAACATGGTCACATTTATTCTATTTGATTGGCTTCCTACTCTTGAAACATGGATATTATACAAAATTTTATACAATGTAGTAGTTGTACTTTGTACATCATCAATTATCTCTCAAGGATCATGTATGGTTTGTCTCTACTAAAATATTTGATGTGATTCATCTTTGATTTTATATATCTCTTTCATGGCTTCACTAGTTGAATACATAAAAATAAATAAATCTTCCCTATATTCATTATAATATCTTAGATTTTTTTAGGTTTTCTTTTCCAATGGAAACATATTTTATATTTGGTCAAATTCAATTTATTCCCTTGTATCCAAATTCAAATCCTTCCTCTTCCTCATCCTTTGTATGGTTCCAATCTTCTTTTTGAATTGGGTAGAGACTATAGGTAATTTCTATGACAACTAGGTTTTGTCTCTCATCCTTATTATTTTTCATATCCTTTACCCATTTAGGAATAATAATTTCCCATGGTTATATATCTGTTGGGATTGGATTTTTAGATGTGGAAGGTGGAGTATTAATTAGAGGAGGTGTTATTGATGGATATGCTAATGATGCACTTATTTGTATGGTAAACTAGAGAGGTCGATAAATTATTATTTACCATGGTTAATGTTCCCTCAATAGAGTGATTTCAGCCACATACTTGGTCAAGCCTAGGGTTATCTCAATAGTCATAGTGGCTGACTATATGGGTGAAGGCTATCACATAGGTAGCTCTAGTTGAGCTAAATGTTTTTTTAGGACTAGTGGACTCTTATGGTTATAAGTGGAAATAGTAACCCTACCCTATAAATAGACTCATTTATTTAGAGCCTTTATTTACTTTGAGATTAAAATAATGGGAGAGTAAATATAACTAGATAAAAGAATATTTGGAATAGTTGGATGTAAATCTATAACTGGAATCACTACACTATAAATAGATGAAACAAGGGAAGAGAATACCTTACTAATGTTCTGTCTTTGTTCCTCTATGTGGATTTGTTGATCCAAAGAGCTAGATAGATTTCCCTTTTGTTGTATGCTTTACATGCTCATAACTTTAGCATTTTTTATCTTTACTTCCTCATCATATGGGGTTTCCTCTTCACTTAATTTAGGCCCAATCCCCTTCATTGTTTTCACATCTTATTTATCTTCATCAGTTGAAAAATCAAATAAAGATATAACCAGTGTAGGCTCCTTTTATTCTACTTCTTCCTCATTAATAGATTATTATATGGTTGGAAAAAAATTATGGCATTTCTTATATTTGTTTGCCTTTGGAGGAAGTGGAAAAACCCTTATCTTTCCTTTGGTAAGTGACCACAGGGGGAGTAAAAGGAGAAAATATGGTGAAATGATTGAATGGGATAAAGTGGTAGAAAAAATAACTATAGGTGGTGTTGAAGTAAAGGTGAATGGATCAGGGGCTTCTATGTTAGGGAATTCTTGAGAATATGCCTCCTCACTAATGGCATTAAATGGAGGTGGAATAACCTAGGTTTCTTGAAAAGATGAAGGAGTAGTTGAAATAGACATGAAAGAAGCCTTTAGAAACTCAAGGAGGCTAACTTGGGTGGTAGTTGTAATTTATGGTAAAGGTATCACCAATAATGTGCTCTTCTGTCAATTTAGAGGAAATGATGTTTTCTCCTTGGAGTAGGTATTACCAAAACTATATAAGAAGTATCTTTAGATGAAGATGGTGGTTAAGGATGTGGGAGGCCTTTTAGAATTTATCTCATTATTTGAGAATTTTACTCCCTCTAGTTACTAGACTCTTCCTCTTATAAACACATATTTTCCCCTATAGGAGAGGGAGATTGGTCTTACCGTTCTAAATCATATGGATGAGTTGGATGCCACTAATGGCTCCATGTTCTAGTTTATTTCTCTTACATCTATTTAGTAGGTTATTCATTAATATTAGGATTGTACTTAAGACCCTAAGCTTAAATCATAGACATTTTATTATCTTTCATTCTTTCCCATACTCTAGTATCATTTGATGCAATCATAAACACAACATCATGATCATATTCCTAGTGACCATATGTAATGTTCACCTTCTTCTATTCTATGAGCTCCCTTAGGTATATCTTGATTTTTTTCCTAGGGTCCCATTCCCTAAATTAGACCACCTCAATTTTAAAACTTGGATAAAATGTGGCCTACCACAAATTGAAGTTATCTAATACTCAAAGGATTTATATAATAATAGGACTGATGTTTTTGACCTAGCTCCTTGTCAATGGTATTGTAAATTTCAAAAGCCACCTCCTATTCTAAATTTTTTTTCTATCACATGACATTATAGGAAAAAAATATGTACCCTTATGTCTTTAATTATAATGACTATGTATTTAGGATAATACCAATAATTCCCCATTTACCAATGCTTCTTTTCATGTTTTTAGACAACCTAAGCATCTGGGTGACATAAATTGCCTGATAGACTTGAAGGTGATTGCTTCACATATCCTTTGAATCTTATTCTTGAATCTATATACAAACATGAAAGAGTAATTGTTGTAGCCAAATGTTACACCCTTGGATGATATTTTTCAAACCTCTCCACCACATTTGGCCAACATTGGATTACCTCTAGGCCTATGGGTTGCCTATAGTAGAGGTACAACTCTAGGTTAAAGGGTTAGCTCCCTTGATTTATCTCTTAAGCTCAATCACTACACTAGAATAATCACTTGGGGGTGAAAAGGGAAGAAATAAATTTAAATTTACCTATGATAATGAGGTGATACACCAAAGATAAGTCCATAAAACACACTTGTATCTACACTTAAGAAACAAGACTACCAAAACTGACCTTAACTCATTATCATTCTAGCGTAGTATTTATCATAGAGGCAAATTTATATGAATATATAGATGTGGGTGGAAATGAGGTCTGATAATATACACTACTAGTCTCTCTCACACTTAAATACACACTTATCAAACACACACTTTTTGAGACCTTTTAGAAGATATATCACTCACATAGAACATGCAAGGGTAGAATGGAAGCAAGGAGAAGACGTTCATCACTTTTCAACCACATAAACCACTTAACACACTTAGGAAATATATTTTAGAGATAAAATCAACTTCAATATTTTATTAAAAGGCAAAACAAGGTGCCAAACCATTAGGGATTTTCCATACTAGGTGTGTACTAGATATAAATGCCAAAAAGGCTTGTATATATAGAGCATTTAATAGGAGAGAGAAGAAGAGAAGTGGAAAAATCACAAATCAAAGTGTTAAGATAATAAAACCAATTAAAATTAAAAATAATTAAATTATAAATAATTCATGAAGGTCATTTTGGATAAATTTCCGTCACAAACATGACATATCCTTCAAGTTGGAATAGAGACTCTTCATGTTCTTCTTAGAAACTGCCCTCATGACGATGAGTGGTCCATCTATCTTGAAATACCTATGGAATATGTTGACACATATGATATAACATGATAATATATAAATTATATCAAGGATATTCATCTAAGACTTCAACTAATGTCCTTCTTTGTTACAATTGTTGTTCACTTGCTTTAAACTACTCACTAGCCTTTTAGGTTTGTCTTCACACTTGTCACCTAAGTGAACTATATATTCTCATGGAGATGAATTTAAGAGGATGTAGGACACTTTTTTAATACATTTTTTCCCTTGTGTGTATCAAATATACCTTTAAATATATAGTTTCCCACTTCTCACATTTAAACTTAGGTAGTCATGTTCATTCTCATTATCTTGTTTAGGACTACCTGTAATGAATGGACCAGCAAAGGGATTTTCATGCACAAATAATTGATAAATTAGTGTAATGAATTATTAAAAGTCTATAAATACCTCCCTTAATTAATTTCATTTTCTCATTCACTTCTGCACCTATGAAACACATTAAAACTTGCAAAAAACCTAGATTTAGGTTTGTTTGTACAAGTGACAATACATATCAAATAGATGTCATGGATCTTGGGAGAGTGATAAATAAGTATAAATCACCTTCATAAACAAATTAAACTTTTTTGATTCATTCCCATTCATATATTATCCATCAAGTTTGAACAAGGATTTTTAGAGGGTTTTAAGTCTCTTTAGACTATTAATAATGATTCATAAAATCTAGACATTTAATCCTATAAAAAAAATCCACTAAAAACAAGTTAGGGAACCCATTAAATTATTAAAAAATCCTTGAGTTAACATGCACATTTTCCATATATATATGTGAGAAAAATAAAGTGGCCTTCAAGCTCCTAATGCATTCTGAGTAGGCCTGAGAGAAGGTTAGGTGAAAATGGCCAATTCTATCTTATTCCCTAAAAACCAGTGATTTTTATGGACTATACATTTTCCCATGAAGTATATATCATGCCTTGGAAATATAATATTATCATATAATTTAATTTTAATTTTATGAGGGTTTAGGCCTAATTCTATGCCTAGTAGAACTATACTATATACCTACATATATGACCAACTAGATTTTATGACTTGGCTGTGTAGGGTTTTAGACTAACTGTGTTTGAGGCTGATCACTATATGTTAAGGCTCTTACATATGAAAGTGTCTCATTACCATTGTGATATTAGTCTCAACATTATCCATCTATCTTACACCTCTGTTCATCAACCAAACATATAATCCCCATAATCATGAGTTAGTTTGTAGGTTATCTTCCACTGTATGTGGAAAATCATAACTCACAAGGTTATTTTAGGTGTATATTAATGTGTGACTATTATGTTTAATCCTTCCAGTTCATTCTAATTTTATTTAGTGTATATCACACATGGATATATTCATCTCTATCTATTATCTAATATTGCATCTTTCGTCACCTTAGATTAGTTTGTAAATTTCAATTCAAATTATAGGTGTGCATTTTAAAGAAACTATGAGACTTGTAGATGTTGATTCATGCTTGAGTATTGTGTATCACACCCTTACTTCATTCTTAGATGACTACGATAATTTCATATCTAAAGGGATTCACTTATACCTTGATACCATGCTCTCATCTCTTACCAACAATGCACTTTATGTCATTGTTACATTTTCATTTATGTTCAAATAACTATAATTCACTAAATATACTTAATAGAAACTTGACTAAGTTGAGATCACCATTATCCATTATTATCCTATGATAAGAAACATCCTCTCATATTCAAGTGTGTCATATAGGCCTAGGCTACAAAAATGGAGATATATGGCTTATTCAGACCCCATCAACCTTTACCCATATATGACAATATGTAAGGAAATATTCTCTTTTAGAGAGATTAAGGTAAAATTTCATTTAAAAAACTTTCTCAACTCTACACCTCTATGTGTTTATTGAGGGAGTCTTAAATATATATTATGAACCTTGAGTGACTTGATAATATCATTCAAGTCTTTAGGTTGAATACCATTTGTGTCCTAGGTTTTGGATGATCCCTCATTCTCTGTACATGTTTACATATGACTGTGTATATTAAATATCTAATCAATCTTTGCTCATGGTCTTAGAAACTATCTCAATCAACCTCCAAGTCATTCAATGTAAATCTTCCATGGATAAAATTAATTTCATGTTTTAGGAGGAGAAACACAGGTACATTACATTTATCTTGAATCAATTTGATAGAAGACAAAACTTTGTAACTATGTAACATTATCTTGCAGAATAATAATGCTCCCTCTAACACAATGAAGTAATCTTGACTATAGATCCATGTTCACACATGCTAAATAATATGAAAACAAAATTTAAATGAAGATAAATATCTAAAAGTACACCTACACCACTTGTAATCATCATACAATTACAATTAAATAGGAAAATTGAAGCTATTGGAAATGTACAGGAAACTTAGAGACACTAGTAGTCTTAGTGTTTGTTCATATATTATGGATCACCATTTTTAAAACCATTTCCATGGAATGGAAGGTGATTAAGACTAATTTAATACACCAAAATCATTCACCTTGACTCTTCCCTCCTATCCATATTGAATGCAAACTAGTTGACCTACCAAAGTGAGTGAAGAGAGAGATGGACTGGTTTTCACCATTTTTTAGAACTGTCAAATAAAATTGAGATTAAAGATGAGCTATGGGGATATTAAGGGACACTCCTAAAGTCTTCACATGTGATAGAAATGTCCTTTAGTCCTTAAACCAACTAAAACTCCCACTTTTCAATTGATCTTCTTTATTTTAACATTAAACCTACAAAATGTTAGTTCTAAAATGGTTCCTAACATCAGACACATTCACTTACACTTTGACACATTTGTCTTAATTGGAAAATGTAAAAATTCATTAAAGTGTCCAAAAAGACCTAAAATGACACTAAGGATAAATGGACAAGCATGTCCAAGGTAAAACATCCTATGTGACTTCATTTATGACCATGAAGAACATTTTAGGACCTAGGAGACCCTATGTAAGTTTGAACATATAGGGGGTCAACCTAATTTGAATTAGGGTTAGATTAGTCAACATTTTTGTAATTTCCTAGGGGTAGCAAGCATTCTATGATAAGGACTAGTTTCCTTCTCCTATCCTTGGGTAATGGAGTCACCTATACACCATAATTGACACTAAAATTCCTTTGATCAGACACCAAACTAGACCAAATAGAAAATAGGAAACAAACACAAGATAAAACAAGAAATCAATCACACTTGTGTTCTCATGAAAATTTAGATAAATCACATGCAATTAAAATAAACTAACCTATGCACAACCTAACCTGAATATAACTCTTCCTTCTAGATCAAAGGGGAAGTTTCCACCATATCTTACTCCATGAGATAGAGTAATGCATGAGGCAATTTTTTTTTTGGGAATTGGACTTGATGTATTCAACTTATTGATGTTTTCCAATCTCCTTGGCATGATCTTCAATGAAATCAAGGAAGCTAAAAACATATCACTTATAAAGGTGAATTCCTCTTGCATTTCAAAAACCTCAATCTTCTCATGAGATTATTTAATAGCAACTTCCGTTGATGCTTCATCAAAGCATAGTTCCTTGTCATTTATGGCATATTATGTGAGATCAAATTTCTTATCAGCTACAGGCTCATGAAACTCAACCTCATATTCATCATTATCCTCAACTTGAACAAAAAAAAGTGTGGTATTTTTAAGAGCTTCAAATTCATGACATATTTAATTAAATCTTTGCCATAAGTCACATTACTTCATGGAGTCATCAATAACTTCTTATATTGGTTCTTCAAAGTCAATTTCTTGATCATACTCATGAATGTTAAAGTCATCATACATTGCCTCATTATGTTCCTCAAGACATTTTTTTTCAAAATAAACCTCAAATTCCTTTTTAATAATCTCATTTTTACCTCCTTCAAGAACTAGATTCTCAAGACCTTCATATTCATGGAACATGTACAAGTAGGTCTGCCACATACCTTGATCAAGTTCTTTATGGATAGGTACAACTTCATCTATATCTTCTCTTTATTAAATAAAGAATATTGGCTTGGGATTATATTCACCAAGGGTATTCCCTATAGTGAACTCTTCTTCATAGTCACTTGAAACATCTTTTTGATTAGCTTCAAACTAAGTGTGTTCTTCTTTACGTGCATCCCATAATATGGGTTCTTATTCAAGAGGGGATGAGGTGGGAGGGTGATGAATTGGTTCATAATTTAGATAGGGATAAGGAGGAGTGATGAAGGGATAATGAATGGGAATGGATATGGAAGGAGACACATGAAAGAAATTTTGGAGAGAAAGAAAGTTATGTTGGCCTATAGATGTTTCATTTTCTTTAACAAATACCTCATGATTTTCATTATCTTCTTAAAAATATTCCACAACTTTAACTTTATCTTCCAGTTCCTAAACCATGACCTATTTTTCACATTGAAACTCTTCTTGGATAGACATCAAAGATGGACAAGTTTTAGGTTTTTGAAGAGAAGGCAATGGGGTTTGAACACACACAAGGTTTTCTCCCTTGACATCAACTTTTTTTTTTCAATTTGTAACTTTGAGGATACTATGCTATTTTGAGGATTGAATTGGATCTTCATGACGACAAAAAATATGAAATGACTAACATGGAACATAATAAGACACTTGAGGATAGGAGGGAGATACTTTCTCTTCAAACATATTTACACCTTGTTCATTGTTGTCTTGAGACCCTTCAACAACTACAAGTTTGTTCCCAACTTTTTGATTTTCCCACCTTTCAAGCCTATCAATCCACCATTTGGATATAACATCTCATTTCATGAAAATATTCACTTATGACATAGTTATCTTCTTCCCCAACCACTCTCCACATATTTATAAAGAAATAAACTAACCTTCTAAATTTTTAAATGAAATGAATAGGGATCACATCAAGCTCTTGATCCCATTTCTTCATCAACTTTTCTTATTTTGTCATATCAAGCATAAGTGAAAATAAGGATTTATATTGAGGTGGAATTGGAGTAGGAAGAGGATAGGATTTTTTGTATTGACCTTGAGAAGGTTGTACAGGATTTTGATAGGATGGATAGGGTTGTTGGGAAAAAATACCTTCAATAATCTGCCTCTTGAGAGCTTGGATTTCTTCCTCAAGAAGTTTCATCTTAAGAGATTGGATTTTTTATTCAAGATCCTTAAACTTATCTTCCTTATAGCCTTTTTCATATGCTTATTCACAAGATTCTTCAACAACTTCATGACTATATGGGGAAAGAATGGGTTGACCATAGGGTTGATAATAAATTTGATAGGGAGGTGTGTAGTAATAACTCTCAGAATATCAATCCATATAAAAATCATTAGTCAAATTAAACATAAGATATGATCAAAATATTTTCAAAAAATACTTAGGATAATTATCACCAAATGATTGCATTTAGAGTTTCCATTGGTGTTTGCTTGAATGCTTCCAAAAGTTGATAGTAGGAAGAGCACATCAAAAAAAATTCTACTCTTTTGGACCTTAGGACCACTAGGAATGCTAAAAATATTGTAGAAAAATATTTCACCCTTAGATGAGATTTTTTAGACCTCTCCACATCTGGACAATATAGGATTAACTTTAGGCATGTGGGTTACCTATATCAAAGGTAAACCTTTGAGTTAAAGGGCTATCTCCCTTGATTTATCTCTTAATCTCACAAAATATACTACACTAATCACTTGGGGGTGAAAATGGAAGAAGGAAATTTAAATTAACCTATGTTAATGAGGTGATATGCTAAATATAAGTCCAAAAAACACACTTGCATCTGCACTTAAGAAAGAAGACTACCAAATCTAACCTTAACTCGTTGTCCTTATAGCATAAGTATTTCTCATATAGTTATATTTATATACATATACAAAGGTGGGTGAAAAGGAGGTCTGATATTAGACACTAATAGTCTATCTCACACTTCAATACACACTTATCAAACACCTACACTTTTTAGAAGAGATATCACTCACATAAAACATGCAATGGCAGAATGGAAGCAAGGAGAGGACATTCATCACTTGTCAACAACATAAAACACTTAGCACACTTATGTAATATATTTTATAGATCAAATAAAATTAAGAATATTATTCAAATGAAAAATAAGGTACAAAACTAGTATGAATTTTCCATATTAGGTGTGTACTATATACAAATACCAAAAGGCTTGCATATATATAGCATAGGAGAGGAGAGAGAAGAAGAGAAGTGGAATGTTCAAAAAAAAAAGTGTTAAACTAATAAAACTAGTTAAAATTCAATATAATGAAATGATAAATAGGTCATGAAGGTCCTTTTGGATAAATGTCCATCATAAACATGACATAAACATCAAGTTGGCATAGAGACTCTTCGTGTTCTTCTTTGAAACTACCCTCATGATGATGAGTAGTCCATTTATATTCAAATACATATGGAATATGTTGAAACATATGATTTAACATGAGAATATATAAATGATATTATGGATAGTCATCTATTCCTTCAATTGATATCCTTCTTTGTTACACTTTTTGTTCACTTACTTGTAACTACTCACTAGCCTTCTAGGTCTATCTTCACACTTGTCACCTAAGTGACCTATAGTTTCTCATTAAGATGTGTTTTAGAGGATGTAAGATATATGTTTAAGACATTTTTTTCCTTTATTATATCAAATGTACCTCCAAATATTCAATGTCCCACTTTTCACTTTCAAACGTAGGCAATCATGTTCATTCTCATTATCTTGTTTAGGACTACCTATAATGAATGGAATAGCAGAGGGTTTTTCATGATAAATAAAAGTGAGAAATAAGTTTAAGATATTAGGAAAAGTATTTAAATACCTCCCTCAATGGATTTCATCTTCTCATTCACTTTTGTACCTATGAAACACATCAAAACTTATAAAAAACCCAGATTTAGGTTTGTATGTACAACTAACAATATAGATTAAATGGATGTCATGGATATTAAGAGATTGATAAAAAGTATAAATCACCTCTATAGACAAATAATCTTTTTTATATTCATTCTCATTCATTTATTATCCATCAAGTTTAAACAAGGGTTTTGAGAGGGTTTTATGTCTCTTTGGAATGTTAACAGTGATTCATAAAATCTAGACATCTAATCATCAAACAAATTCCACTAAAAATAAGATAGTGACCCATTAAACTATTCCAAACTCTTTGAGGTACCATGCATAGTGTATGTACAGATGTGAAAAAAATAAATTAAACTTCAAGCTCCTTCTATGCATTTTGAGTAGGCTTGAGAGAAGGTTACACCAAAATGGACAATTCTATCTTATTCCATAAAAACTAGTGATTCATATGGGTTCTCAACTTTCTTATAAATTATATCTCATTCATTGGAAATATCATGTGATCATATAACTCAAGTTTAAGGCCATGAGGGTTTAGGCCTATTTTTAGGCCTAGTAGATCTCGACTATGTATCTGCATATATGACTAACTATGAATGGTTATAATGAATATAATTGCTCCCTTTTTTATTTCCAAATCTAATTTAAATGTATACATAATCCCATAATCCCTCAATAATATACCATTCATCTATTTCTCATTCATGTATAGTGGTTTATAGGTTAGACTGCCTGTGGAGTGGCCTCTGTCTAAGACAAAAAAATAGAATATCCATTATTGGTTTTACCAAAATGATATTGTGGGATCCTAATTTATTTCATGATTCTATTTTTTAATGATTTCAAAAAAAATTATCATGTTTCAAAAGTCCTCAACCTCCCAACTTCTCAAAACTAGCTTCTATGACTTGATTGTGCAAGGTTTTAGACTAACTGTGTTTAAGGATCATCACTAAAGGTTAAGGATCCTACATATTTAAAACATATATGAATGTCTCATTACCATTTTGAGAATGGTTTAAAAATTATCTATAAATTTCACCTATTTTCATCAACCAAAACTATAATCCGCATAAGCATGAGTTAGTCTGCAGGCTGTCTTCCACTGTAAGTGGCAAATCAGAATTCATAAGGTTCTTATAGGTGTATATTTATGTGATAATACTATTTTTAATCCCTAAACTTATTTCTATGTTTGATGAGTGTATCTAACATCTATATATATTCATATCTATCTAATATATAAGATTTAATCTTTCCTTAGCTTCGATTGGTCTGCATATTTCAATTCAAATTATAGGTGTGCATTTTAAGGAAGTTGTTAGACCTATATGTGATTGTTTCATGCATAATTACTATGTCTCACACCCTTAATTTCTTATAATATGACTAGGATCATTTCATATTTGAATGGATTCACTCCTACCTTTATACCATGATCTCATCTCTTACCAACAATGCACTTTAGGTCATTGTTACATAATATAGGTTTATTTAGGATCAAAACATTGTAATTCACTAAATATCCTTAGTATAAACTTGCCTAAGTTGAGATAACCATCAATCATTCTTCTCCCATGATAATAAACATCCTCTCATGTTCAAGTGTGAAATATGGGCCTAGGCTACAAAAATGGAGCTATAGGGCTTATTCAGACACCATCAACCTTTACCCACATATGAAATTATGTAAGGAAAGATTCTCTTTCATAGAGATTAAGGTAAACTCTCCCATTAAACAAATCTATTAACTCTGCACCTTTATATATTACTTAAGGGAGTCTTGACTATAGCTTATTAACCTTGAGTTAATTGAGAATCTCATTCAAGTCTTGAGATTGCATATCATCTATGTCCTAGGTTTTAGATCATCCCTCACTATTCATACATGTTTACATATGATTGTAGATGATTGTGTATCTTGAATCTCTTATTATTCTTTGCTCATGGTCTTAGAAAATATCTCAATCAACCTCTAAGTAATTCAATACATATCTTCCATTTGTAAAATGACTTCCATGTTTTGGGAGGAGAAACATGGGTATATTACCTTGATCTTGAAGCCATTTCATTTAAGATAAAACTCTGTAACTATGTAACATTGTCTTGCAAACCAATAGTGCTCCCTCTAGAAAAATAAATTTCTCTTGCCTATAGATCCATGTTCACATGTACCAAATAATATGGAAATAACATGGAAAGGATTATAAATATTTGTAAGTATACCTACACCACTTGGAAGCATTAGACAACTACAATTAGATAGGAAAATTGAAGGTGTTGGGAATGCATATGCAAATTAGAGGCACTAAAAGTCTTAGTGTTTGTTTATAGAGTATATACCACCCTTATTAAAACCATTTGTATGTAATGGAAGGCCATGAATACTAATTTCATCCACAAAAATCATTCACCTTCACTCTACCCCTCCTATACGTACTAGCTACAAATCAGTTGACCTTGTTAACCTGCCAAAGGGAGTAAAGAAAGAAATGGACCAATTTTCACCCTCTTTGGAACTATCAAATAAATTTAATCTTGGAGATGATCTATGGGGATATAAAGGGACACTCCTAAAGTATTCACATGTGCTAAAACTATCCTACAGTTTGTACAATAACTAAAACTCCCACTTTTTCAATTGATCATCTTGATTTTAATGTTAAACCTACAAAATGTTAGTTATAAAATGGTTCCCGATACCTAACTAACATTAGGCATGTTCACTTACACTTTTACACATTTTTCCTAAGTGTAAAACCATACAAATTCATTAAAGTGGCCAAAAAGTCCTAAAATTACACTAAAGATAAATGAATAAGCATGACCAAGGTAAAACATCCTATGTGACTTAATTTATGACCATGATGAATGTTTTAGGACCTAGGAGACCCTATGGAAGTTTTAATTTTCATGGGTTTTGACTTAATTTGACTTGGGTTCAGATTAGTCAATAGTAATATCCACAAATTCTATTACCTAGATACTATTTTTAGGGTTGCCATAACTCTCCATGTGTCTTCTATATTGTGACCATGATGAAACCCAATATGACATCATGTAAACATTTCCATCAACTAGGCTCTAATCTAGATAAAACATATGTGTTTTCAGCCTTGCACTTATAACTTCCCCCATGGAAACTAAACTATCTAAAGTTAAAATAATGTCTAACATAAGGACCCATTGTACTTGAACATAAGCTATGATCTCAAAACCATACAGTCTATTCAAATGGGACATAGCTATCCTAATTCTAATTATAAATTTAATAATTTAATTAGAGGAAATACTTCCCTTAGGATTAAACCTTTGTCCCCTAACCAACCATTTTTTTAATTTTCTATTAATGGTGGTGTGCTTGAGACAAACATTGGCTAGACTTGGTTAGAAGTAGTCTCAAACCATGTTAGGCTAAGATACATTTCAAAATATCTACTATAAATAAATGCATCTACATTTTTTCTTTTCTTAATATGTAAGCAATATCCATTGAAAAATAAACCTCTAAATAGGTCCATGCAAGGCATTACCTTTGGTTTTACCATCACTATATAGAGACCTTGTGTTTTAAAGGGCATTGGGTCATCAATATATTACTTCTTATATAAAAATAATTGGTCTTACATAGATTAGGTTGACACATACTCTACAACATTATAGATCACTAAATAATGGATAAACTTAAATTCAGGGGCACTTTTGTCAAATATCATGTCCCTATAGTCAGTGTTCCCAGTACAAGAGTACATTGAGGGGGCTTGAGCACACACTTACTTCAAAGAGGAATCCATTTTATTAGTATGAACTATGCAATTTATTCTACAAATTGTCTGGTTTTTTCTTTACAATTTCATTGAAAAATCTAGGGATCTTTGGATGTTTGAGGGATCATAATTGCAAAGTTCAAATGATAGATTGATGCCAAAATGAAAAAACCTTCAACTATATTTTGAATATATAACCCAAAATTTTGAGTCTTGAATGTGTTCATGTGTCATAAATGAAAATAAAAAACTTATGACTTTACTCACATTTTTATTTGAATGAACCCATCAACTTTGGTGGTTTTACTTGTTTTACAAATGGCAATCATTTGTTAACTTTATGTGTTTAGTCATCACATTATAGATAACAGTCAAATTATTGCTTACTCATTTTTTGTCCTCATTGTCAAAATAATTTATGTATATTTAGAGTATGTGTATTCTAGATTATGACACTTATCAAATCATCATTCACTAAAGCCTTTAGATTTTCATAAAAAATTTATATACTCTAGGGTTACAAGATGACATAATTGTGCCACATGGATCAACCTCAGGTTTGTAAGGACTCAGAAGCAAAATAACATGGGAGCTTGGACATTTTGATCTATGTATGCTCATGTAAATTTTATTTGTAATGAAATGTCAACATGGGCATGATCTCAAGGCTTTAAAGGCATGAAGACTTAAATCCATGGGACCATTAGTTCATTGACTGAGTATGTCTTCTTTGAAATTTTGGGCCAATAGAATTGTGCCACTTTTTAGCTTTTCAAAGATCAAAATATCAAAGGTATTAGACTATGGGGCCTCAAGGCCAATATAACTATGTAATGTTTACACAGTTTTAGGTAAATAGTAGTGTGTCAAGTGTTGAATGCTTAGAGCTTAGAATCTTAGAACCATTAGATTGTAGGAAATAAGAACCATTAGACTGTGTTAATCCTTCTATGGTTCTATATTGATGAAAAGGTGCCACATGTTGAATGCTTGGGATCATTAGGCAATTAAATTTATTTTTAAATATTTTAGGGCCCTATATAATGAAAAAACATTGTGTGGCCTCTTCTCAGAGCTCAAACACTTTAAACACTTAGATATTTTATGAAAGTTGAAGGCTCTATGTATCGTATCGATGCCACCTATTGAATAATTATAACTTGATATCTTTAAATACTTAGAAATTTTATGAAGGGTTATAGATTATGGATAATGTGTTGAGGCCACATGTCTTGATTTTGAGCATAATAAAGTAAGGCCCAATTGTGAATGGTTAATGAGTCTTTGTTGATAGCCCTAAAAATGTATAAAACATAAGAAACATTGGGATGAAAACATTAGTCCTGTTAGTCCATATAAACATGAGAATTATGAAAACCCAAGATTTAAGATAAATCAAGATGATTTTTCAAGATTTTATTTTCAAATTTCAGATTTTAGTAACTTTAGACGTCCAAGATAACCTTAGACTTCTGGATGAATAAATCCATACCATGGGTTCCTAGGGTTCAAAGGGGCATAAATAAAGATTTTCAAAAATAATGGGCCCCCCTTTGAATTTTTAAAATGGGGTGTATGTTAGGGAACAACATTTGTGATATTTTATAGCTTTGATATTTTCTTAATTTCATGTTGTTTAAATTTATATTTGATTGATTTAACTATTTTTTATATATTGGGTTTTAATTCCTTTTTTTACTTAGAATTTTGATTCACTATTTTTGACTATTGAGTTCCTATGAGATCATTATTTTTATTGTTAATTTGATAAAATAGATTTATTAATAAGAAATAAAATGTTATATATGTTTGGTGCATCTTCCTCATTTAGATATGGGTGTGGGACTAATTGATAAAGAAATAAGAAGAGCCTTAGAGTGGTAAGTTATTCATATGCCTATTCAGGTAATTGGTAAGGTTTTGAATTAAATAAGAAGGTAATTTGTGTGACTATTATTATTTATACTATTGTAAATAAATTATATATGACATTTTAAATGATTAATTTATATGTTATATATATTTCTTAAACCCATTAGACTTCACTCATTGATGTGGACAACAATTTTTATATGTTTGGCTAAGCATTCAAAAATGAATATGTTATAAATTAGTTGAGATAATTTATATTACCTTGGTCCTTGAGATAACTAATGGAACATCACTATTATCAAAGAATTAACTAAAATAAAAATTATTTTTACTTGGCATGCATTATTAATGAATGAGAGTGATTTATTTTATATTTCACACACCTTTAGCTAGAATAAATTAAACATGATTACATTCATGCTTAGACAAAAACATTTTATATGTATCAAGATGAAAATTAAGTATGACATATTGATATAGATATAATTTTATTACTTTTTAGAGAATTCATTATGTATTATTTCATTTCCAATGCTTATGGGGTGATCGTTTAAAATTATTGATGTTGTTATGAGTGTGTAATCATTGTTTGATTATGAATGAACATGGTTATCTCCATGTGAACATGTTGTTGTATGCCACATTCTAGTGTATGATATTTTGTATGTTGATGTGTATATGTGTTTTGTGTATATAATATTATGTGTATACCATTGTTATTGTATGTTATATACTATTTTTTATATGCTTATGGTGTATGAAATGGGAAATTCAATGGATCTATAAATCAAGCCTAGATAGGAGAAGATAAATCCTACTTACACTTCCAATTGTATATACATTATATATTTAGGTTCATGACCAAGATGGATCTTATAAACCTAGCCAAGGGATCTCTTAGCACAATAATATCACTAGGGAAGGTTCCAAAGCCTCCATTCAATCAAAACTACGTAATAATGTTAACTAGGTCATATGTTTTCATATTCACTAAACTAATAACAAGTAAAGTAAAAGTCTAATCTAGTGCTTACCAAAGCTTGTGGCATAAAGTGGGGGTAATAAACATGAAAAGTAAGCATGCATAGAATATATATACTCACATCAATGTATACAAAATCCTAATTCATGGGAGAGAAGTACACATACATATCTATCTACTCTTACAAAGGAGGAACAAAATTAGGAATCCTTACCTTTGAAGATGAATCCATCGAGCCTTAATATCTCCCTTGGCCAAGGTTCTTTGTAAGAGGTTATTTTGGTATGTAAGGATGACAAAGATAAATCAGATCTAGGCTACATAACCTATCAATGCATCTAAAATACTTATCTATAAGACAAGATTTATATCTCTAAAGAAAGTATTGAACCCTAAACTATTCTACTCAATTATAATGATGGATAATCAGATGCATAAGAAATATCTCTTCTTATCTTCTCTTAGAAATGATGAAATGAATGTGTTTATATAGGCCAATATAACCTTAGTCTTTTTTGAAAGTTTAGGCTAATAAGGTCGACCCAATTGACCTAGTATCATTATTGACAAAAAATAAATTAGGTCATAGTCTATAGACCTAGACTCTAATAAGTTTTATCAATTAGAGTACAAAGTCGATGTGGCTGATAGTGCAACGTAAATTGTAAAAAAAGGTTTTAGGCTAGGTCAGGCATAATGAAGGTGGTAAATAACTAGAGGAGGGTATAAAATAGGAGGTAAAGCTTAAGGGAATATTTTTAGGAGATTGGTGGATTGATAAAAAGTGGTCTTAAGGGACAATAATATTATGAAGTACCAATGGTCTGTCCACCCCTTTCCTAGTGTACTCCTTAAGGCATGCACTCAAAGAGATTGAGACTCAATAGTTTCTTGCAAGATAGAAAGCATCAATAATTGATAAAGTGTGAAAATATTATGTGTATACATATGCCCCATTCATAAGTAATCACATGTCACATATGTGTAACACATGATGGTGCTTCAAGAAATGAACATAACAACACATAAATTTGAAGATAAATAAAGTGCAGTGAGGATCAAATAAGATAAATGAAAGGATAAAATTGAAAAATGCATACCTTTACTTACCTTAGTGTTGTGGATAAATAAAGAGATGCAAGAAATGTGAAGGTGTCTAATGTAGGGAACATTAGGCAAAAATATAGAGATTTGAAATTTTTGCAACATAGACATATAATATTTGACAAGATTTTTTATGATGTCAGTAATCTAAAACATTTTAAGGTTTGGAAAAAGAGCTAGTAGAGATAAAGATATGATTAAAATAAGAATTTTGATGGTAAATATTTGAAGGGTAAATAATTTTGAATAGCAAATATAAATAGGGTGAAAATAAATTCATTTGGTATTTTTACTATTCTGATAAAATAGAGCTCTAAGAGACCTAGTGAAAGACTAGAGGTCTAGGATGGTGAGGAGATGACAATTGAGACAGGTAGGATGCATAGCAGCCGTAGAAAGTACAACAAAGGTAAGCAACTGAAAAAATAATTTTTTTGAATATTTTAATTTGAAATTGAGTAAATTATAGAAAATTACTAGTAGACAAAATCTAGGCACCAAAATGAACCCTAGGAAATTTTTAGGGACACTAAGGGCAAAATAGGGTACTAGGTAGGAAGGAGTTAGACCAATAAATGCTCAAGGAATTTATGGTAATTGGTCAAAAAATTATAATTATGGATTAATAGAGTTGACTAGGTCAACTTAGTTTGCAAAGGGAAAGAGAACCAATAGGCTGACTACATAGCAAAGGCTGATTTAGTTGGATAAGGTAAGGGGATGATTGAATATTTAATAGGTCAATTATATAAAAAATGGATAAACTAAATCAAACTAGCTAAGTTTTGTGAAATTTTTAGGAATGTACTTTGATTATAAATGACATGGAAATATAATAAATCCTTTGTAACTTTATTTTTTATAGAGATGCTAGAGATATTGGTGATTGATCGATGCATCATGGTTACCAAATTTGATAGAGTGTTTGATAGACATGGATAGAGTGAGACTAGTTTCACTGGGTTTAGGAGGTATTATAGAGATGAGGTGCATCCCACTGAGTGTTGATCTCATTGTGATGTTATTTAGAGCATGGGAATGGTTGACTAACACATTTCATTAGTGGTAGATGGGGATACCATATAGGTGGGTATCACACTGGAGGACATCCATGCATTTCTTGGACTTTCAATAAGAAGGACATTGGTGATCACAGGGACATTGAATAATTTGGAAGAGAGACAAGCACTACCCAAGTGGGTGATGTGTACATATATGATATACCTAGGGTTGAGGGTTAGTTTATTTGATGTGTATATCATGCATATTTTAGACATCTAAAAAGTCATGATCAAACTTGTGATAGCATGATTTCTATGTTATAAATCAGATGGCAAGGTACCACTATATATGATAACCTTGTGCCAATATATTTAGAATTATGGGAACTATATGATTTTAGGTCTGCCATCTAGGTCCAACTCATGCATGATATGTATGGGATGTTGTCGAGAGGGTATATGACCATGGGACCATTGTTTTTACTTAGTACATGTATATATGAGAGGTTCCCTATGTATTTTCCAATTGGGTTACCCCATGTGGTCGATGATAAGTTACCTTGGGTGACTAGATGGAGGCAAGACTAGGTAACATAGATTGTGCCTGACATGTCAACACTATAGATGATCACATGAGGGGAGATAATGTGGTAGACATACACACATTTTTATACTATTTGACCTAGTTGGGATATCATGGCACTAGGGCTAACTCAAGTGTAGATCACAAGCCACTATACCTAGTGGGTAGAGTTACAAGTGGTAAACTTGTTAGGATAGTTTAGACTTCCCCACCCAGTATTTCCTCTAGTAGTGCCTTATTTTTGGGCACAATATGCTAGAGAGATAAAGGGGAAAAGAGGAGGACCAATCTAGATATCAGTGATTAGGCCATGATATATGAGACCATGGACTGGTCGAGCATGAAAATTGATTATTGGAAGAGGAGAGTAATGGATATTTATGTAGGGGTGTAAAAGGTACCATAATAGATACTATAGTATGAGGAATAGTGACCAAATCAAACACACCATACATAGAGGCATATATATAAATATTGAGGATAGATGACGGTGGTCATATAAGATGACCTGATAGTCAACCCAAGATAGAGCTAATCGATAGAGGCACCTCTGAAGAGAGGTTCATAGCATGCAAAAGTGGTGACTCTTAGCTTTGAATTGATAAGGAGGTAAGTGATAGATGAGGTGCTCAAGGGATGAAAAAATGGAGATACTATTCTTAGTAAATGTGTAGATAAGGATATGGTGATTAGTGACATCAAGATTGGTAAGAAATGTTACAATTTTAAATTTTAACATAGAATACTAGTTTACATGTGCTTGTAGTAGGTAGATAGATTTTGAGATGTATATATAATCTAATATTTATCTGGGTTTGGTTTTTTAGATCTTATGATAGGGGAGGTTATATGGGGATCCCTAGCCATGGTTATGCACCATGACATTTTGGATGGGTGATGGCACCATATGACCCTACCACATTGGATGATCTTATGGTACCATTTACCTAAGCTCAGGTAGGCTAGTTTAAATTGGTAGGGGAGGTCATGAGGTAGTTGAAAACATGCAGGGATGGATTTTATCCACTAGTAGGGGTGGGAGTAGAAGAGTCATAGGACTGGTAGGCCTTGGCTCATAAGAGAGCTGCACACATGGATACCATGATCTAGCTTGGATAGGTACATACCCAAGTGGCTAACCTATAGGGATAAGTATCAAAATTTAGATCTTTGAATACTTCATTATAACACAGCATTTAGATCAGACCATTTGAGGCATCTATAGGTAGCATGGCTAGGCCATGGATAGGCATGATGGATCCCAGTCGTAGAGATAGAGCTATGTATTTTTGTATTTTATACCATTGTATTGTATAAAACACATGATAAATGGAGATATATTATTTTGATAGTTGTATTTGATCTCATGAGTTATATTTGGTTTTGGTTCTTGATACATGGATATATCTCTTTCTAGCACATGCATTTTGGTTTTATTGTATATGCTATGGGAAATATATGTGGAGTGTTTTATTTTCTAGTATTATGTTATATACATGCATGGTTAAAAATATACAGGTAAAAGGGAATTAGAAAAGTATAATTAATAAAAAACAAATGCACTACACACTATATCATGATGGAAATGTGTAATAACAAAAATATGATTAAATATAGTAAACTAAATATGGTAAAAGGGATAAAAATGTTTTTAAACAATGAAAAAAATTGGTACCAAATTAAAACAATTAAAACTCACACTATATCATGTTGGTAAGTATGAAAATAATGTAATAAAATGGAAAGAATATGAAAGACAAATGGTATAAAAACAAAACAATTAAGTCAATCGATCATACTAAATCATGTGGGGAAGTATAAAAGTGGAACAAAATTGGATAAATGAACTTAAATTAATCATAGTAATTCAAGTTGGGAAGTCTGAAAAGCTTAATAAAAATGGTTGTATTCTTACATGCAATTATAAAATAATAAGACAAAAGTGAAATATAAAGGAAATAATCATAAAACATACTATATAATTATGGGAAGCATGTCAATGATTTGTAGCTTATGATCAATCACAACTTATCTCAAATTTAACACATGTAATTTCATTAAAATTTGGGTATTAGAAAATTTTGTGAGGAAGGCCAGGTCTTATCCATGATCTTACACTTCAAATGATAAATGGAACACCAATGAAGTGGAAATAATGGGAAAAAATATGTTAAAGGGTATGTTTGGATTGGTAATTTGATAATTTGTGAGGAAGGCTTGGTATTATCCATGGTCTTATACTACAAATCACAAATGGAATCCATAGGAGGAGTTATCAGTAAACAAAATAGTATTTCTCAAGGGGAAATATTAAGATTATGGGAAATGGAAGAGGGAATGTAAAAATCATAATGTCGGTGTCTATGAGAAGACTTTAGAAAACATGAGGCACACTAAGGACATATAAAGACACTAAGTGACTAGTGACCATTAATATACAAAGGATACCTATTCACAATAAGCACAAAGTTGTATAGGTAGATAAGTGAGATACTAAGATCAACTCATGTTGGTTGTTTTTGAACAATAAAATTAAAATGTACTTACCTTCCCACAATGTGTTCCCCATTCCTCATGACCTTTTACAGAGCCATCAGTCTACTGTGAAGATTGGGTACTTTCGTGAAAAAGTAGGTAGCACTAAAATATTTTTTTATTTTCATTTCAATATCTACTAGCCTAATGTACCCCAATGGACCTTGACTCTATCATGAGGCCAATTGTGGAGTTTGAGCTTTTTTTAATAAAAAGAGATGTGCTTAGAATCATGTCTTTTAGTGTGATTTAATTGTTTAATATTTTTAAATGATGCCTTTTGTATCATTACCTTTTGTTAAGATTATTTGGCTTTTGAATTTTTATGGCTTTTAATATTCCTCCTCCATATGGAGTTGGAATGACAAATCATGAGAGATAAATTTATACACTTAAATGAGCTTTAGGCTTTGGCTAATGGAAGTAAAGTATCCAAATACATGATTGAAGAAAACATCTAGGCTTACCTATGAACCAACATGTAATCTCAAGTTTATACCATGTGTATGCTTAGTTTGTGAAATGAGATAAGGGGAATAAATGGATATCCAATATGGATCAATAAAATTATATTTATAATGAGATGACTTGTTTTCTAACTGATCACATGGTAAATAAGGAATGACTAAGGTGAGCAAGGTTTATATAACCAAGTCACAATAATGATTATATGTGTTATAGAGATAAGGTAGCAAATAATCATGAGAAAGAATAAGATATTCATAAAAATAAATGAACATATAGATAAAAACATGTAATCATAAAATATAATCCATAAGAGAGCATGAATAAGGAACTATGAAATATAAAAAACCATGTAAGATAAATAACAATTTAATATAAGTTCAAATGGTATAAGATAGATAAATGCATATTTGGAACACATGTCCAATCCAAAATGAAAAAATAAATGAAATAACACCATGTTGTGTTCATATATATTGGTATATTTATCCACAAAAATTATCCATAACATCTAATAAGTCTCTATGAAGCTGAACTCTAACTACAACAATGGTCTCATTGATCTTCAAATAAAGCTAAGAAAATAATTCTCATTGAATCCCTTCAACACAGAATGTAATCATGCCTAAAGGATCATGCTTTATCATTCATGGTATACTCAAGAGAAGGAGTAGAAGTTCATGTAAAGTTTTTTTGATAGGATGTAGGAGGTTTAATTGAGGGACAAGTTGGTTGACTATTGTGAGAGGACAAGGTAGTTGATGTAGGTTTGGTTTGAGATAAATTTGAAGATTTAGTAGTATAAGGTTGAGTATCATTAGAGATGGGTAAAGAGGTTGAAGAATTTGTATCAATGGTATGATAATTGGTATCCAATTGAGGTTTTGGAATTGGTTCATCAAAAGAGATAAGGGCTTCTTGCCCCAACTCTATTGAGTTAGGGAAGAATCTTGGATAACATGGAAAGTGTGAGATGATTGGTGAGTGTGGGTGGGATGAGAATCAATGAAGGAAACTAACCTTCACATATTAGTAATATTGACCACATTCTCTTTAATATTTGTATCTATAATACTATCAACATTATTGGTAGAAGGAGTAGGCTTATCATTATTGTCTTGGTGATTTGGAAGAGGGCCTTTGTAGATGGATAGATGAGAATTAACTTGGTTCAAATATTGATTTTTAGTTTGTGTTTCATGAGATTTAAAGGAAATTCCATAGGCTTTTTGGAATTTATGAATGATATAATCATGGTTGAAATTAGGATGAAGGAGTAAATCAATAATTAAGTTACACAATTGCCTACAAGTCTCATGAAAAGGACCCCAACTAGCAAGAAACCAAAAAAAATATTTGGATCATACCTTGATTTCATGAGATGAGTTAGCTCAAACTCTCATGGAATAGGCCTTGGAAGACACTTTTAAAGCTCTGATAGGGATAAAGGATTATGAATATTGATTATAATTATTGAATAAAAGTGAGTATTAAAGATGTGGTTGGGAGGAGAAGCTTATTTTAGAACCTAGTTGGGAACAATAGTTTGAATATTATGAATGGTATCATAAGAATCAATGACACCATTTTTATTAGCATGATGATTTTTATTTTTGACAACCATATGAGTGACCATAGAAGGTTGGGACAACTCAAATTGATGCATGAGGAAATCTTGGAGCTTGGCTTGGTAGATGGCCTCTTCCAAAGTTCATGGAGAGAGGGTCTAGAACCAATATTGCAACTTAGGATAAAGAGCATTGGTGAATATATGAAAGATTTTATCATCTACAATGTTGTGTTCACACTTGTTAGACAATGTCTTCCACTGTTTGAGGAAAGTTTGTGCAATTTCTATTTCAAGTTGCTTACAATTAATAAAATAAACCAAGGTATTTTAAAGATCACTAGTTTGAAACTCTTGTATCAAAGTGTTAACTAAATCTTCCAAACCAGTGATAGAATGAGATTTGAGTTGGTTATACCAATCTAAAGCATCTCAAGAGAGATTTTTTGTTAAGAGCTTGGTAGCAGAAAAAGTTTTTAACTTGACCTAATATTTGTATATATTTCCAAATGTTTTTAATTTTAGGGTAGGATCAGTTGAACCATTATAACTAATGATAGGGATGATACCTATTATATTTATGTTAGTAATTTGATGTGTAAGAGGTTCATTTTAAAGGTGTTTGATTATTTTGTTAACAAGAGGAGGTTTATGGATAAAATTGCCATGGAAATCCCTAAGGGGGGATGGGGAGAATTTTGGTTGTGCACTCCCCATGGAACCTATTGAGGGTGATTTTGGAGATGGATAAGATGGTTTTACATTTGCAGCATTTGGCTGGCATTGTTATCTTAGAAAGCATGAATTTGGTTAATAGTTTGAAATAAAAGTTAATGGGTTTGAGTGGTGTTATTTGTAGTATGAGAAGCATTAGCATTGGTATTGGTGTCTTGGGTACCACTATGAGTAGTGGCATGCATTCTATTATTATCTTGAGAGGAATTGTTAGCAAAGGGGGAACTACTAACATGATTTTCTTGGGTCACAAAAGATGCACTAGTAGAAGGAGCACTAGTGGAATGATTACCTTGAGTATAAAACAAGGTACCAGTGGAAGAATTGAGAAGATCGGGTCTTGGAAAAGGTCCACTAGAGGTTGAACCTACCATGTTAGTAGAAATACTTGGCATGAATATGGAGTAAATCAAGGAAGAAGAGGTCATAGTATGAAAAGGGGTCAAAAGAGAAGGAAGAGGTTAAGAGCAAAATAAGATATTTCCCTCAAATCCATGTGAGAATGTGGGGGAAGGTGAATGGGTTTTTATATTTGACCACTTATCATAAGGTGATAAATAGTAGAAGGGCATTTTCCTTGATGTTGAGGAAATTCATTAATGAAGAAAATCATTTTTGGAGTATAATCTAATTTAGGATAATCTTCTAGGGAGAAAATAAGATTAAAAATGAAATATGTATTAGGAGGGGTCCTATAGTTTGTAGTATGAGTGGCCATATGCACATTACTTTCATCTAGAGTAGGATCCACAAGCTATTTATGGGAAAACCTATTGGCATGGGTAGTGCTCATCATATTTGTGGAATTAAACTTAGTGTTGTCCTCAAACATGAAGTTCATGATGAGAGAGAAAGGTTAAAAAGAACAAAGATGATGAAAAGAAAAAGGTAAGGAAAAAGGATATAGAGTCATGCAGGTTGACTGTGTACTATAATCTAACTTGTAGAGAAGAGTACAAAGTCATTCTAATCAAATCTATCTTTCAAATAGGGGATAAAATAAGTTGATAAGGATAAATAATTGTGAAAGTTGATTGTGTTTTATAACCTAACTGGTGGAGAACAATACATAGTCATTTAGGTTGAATCTATATTGTAGATAGGGGATAAAATAAGATGATAAGGATATAATGCGGTTTAAGTCAATTATGTTTTATAATATGACTAGAAGATAAGAATATATAGTAATTCACGTCAAATCTATATTGTAGATAGGAAGATAAAGTAGGTGAAGAAGGATACATAGTCATATAGGTCAACTATGTACTCCTAATAGGGAGAAAATATAGTCTATAAGAGACTGTACTGTCTAGAATGACAATGTGTATAAATAGGGAATTGTTTTTTCAATATAGGTGAAGAAATAATGAACATAAACACAAAAATAATTGGATCAATGTGAGTGATATAGTTGGGGGATAGAGCTCAAAACCTTAAACCAACGTTGTCTAATGCAAATTTTTACAATACAACACACAATGATCAGAGAGAAAGCAATCAACTAAAAAGTAAATGTTAACTAAGTGGTCATCCTAAGTGTTATTAGTTTATTATAAAGTATTCATTTAAGTGTGATAAGATAGTTGGATGAAATAGGGAACTATAAAAGTAATCTATTGATGGTTTTAGGATGTTTGGGATGAAAGAGATCTATGTTGGAAATGTTACTAGCTTGGTATTGGGGCATACCCCCTCACTTCATAATCATACAATGATAAGGGTGTTAGATGCTTTTCCAATATATACCATTAACCATGTATTTATACATGGGCAAAAAACCAAGTAGGCTTCCCCTTTGGTGTTGAAATCCAAGTAGGTAGGCCTTGGGAAGACAAGTGTGTAAATGTGTTTTGAATGTTATGTGATTTAGTAGTGTGTGCAAAAGAGTAAAATGGTGTAACTAAACAATAATTTGAAAAACCACATATTTAGAATATGTGAATTACTCTAAGCATGAAAATAATTGAAAAAGGAAATGTGAATTAATTACTAGTAAATAGTTGTTAATTCCTTGATTGAGAATAGTATAAAGTTAGTTTAGGTGACACTATATGTAAATATTATAAAATAAAGTTGATTGGGTCATTATTATTTTTTAGAAGCAAGGTCTTTAAGAACATATTCAAATAGGTCAACTATGTCTCTCAAATAGAAGACAGACTATAGAACTAAGTTGACTAGGTTGACTTAGTTGGTTATAGGGTTGCAGTTTTGAAGACTGCTAACTTATGCAAAATAAAACTAAATAAAGTACTAAAATGATAGAGAGGGGAAAGAGAGTAACCTTGGTGGACTTGAAGATGGTTTAGATTGCAAATTTTATGCTGAAGTGCCTTAATTGATTATTCTAAATTATGTAAACTAAGTTAACTGGTTTGACCAAGTTTTGCAAAACCCTATGTGCTGAAGAAGAATAAGATGACAAAGTTGACCTATTCAATAGTGTTTTTTTACCTATATAATGGAAGATAGAATAATATGACAAAGTAAACTTGTTCTAATTAGTATGCTTATCTGGAACTAAAAATGAGTATTGTGTTGACCTATTTGATATAGTAACCTATATCTGATGAAGACTTGCATAGGTAGAATAGAGTCATTTTAATGTGATTGTGTGTTAAACTTGTACACATAAAGTTATAACTATACCAAATAGTTTGATATAGTACTAAAAATATAAAAAAATATAATAAGATGATAAAAAATGATGGCATGAAAGAAAACTTTCAAGGGTTAATTTCATGTTGCGTTCACTAGAATGTATGCAATGAGAAATGTAGTATATCTATAAATCAATCCTAAATCAAAGAAGATGAATCCTATTTACACTTTATATTGTGGATACCTTAGATAATTTGGGTCATGACTAATATGGATCCACTAAACCTAACCAAGGGATATCTTACCATAATAACAATACTAGGGAGGGTTCTAAAGCCTCCAGTCAAGAAAAACTACGCAATAACCTTAACTAGGTCCTATGTTTTTATATTCACTAAGCTAATAACAAGTAGATTAAAATTCTAATATAGTGCTCACCAAAGAGATTTTGGTATAAAGTGGGGGGTAATAAATATGAAAATTAAGAATGAATAGAATACATATACTCATGTTAATGTATATGAAATCATAATGCATGCGAGAGAAGTAAAAATGCATATCTATTTACTCTTATAAAGGACAAAAAATGTTAGGAATACTTACCTTTGAATATGAACCCATTGAGACTCAATCTCTCTCTTGGCCAAGGTGATTCACAATAGGTTATTTTGGTATGTAAGGATGAAAAGGATAAATAAAATATAGGCTACACAATCTATCAATTCATCCAAAAGACTTCTCTAAAAAATAAGTTGTGTATCTCCAAATAAAGTATGAAATACTAAGTTATGCTCCTCAAGTATAATGGTGGATAATAAAATGTGTAAGATATATCTCTTCTTCTTTTATTCTATTATAAATGATGAAATGGATGTCTTTATATAGGTGGATCTAACCCTACCCCTTTCTAAAAGTTTAGGCTAACAAGGTCAACCTAGTCGACCTAGTATCATTATTAGCAAAATACAAATTAGGTCATGGTCTAGGTCAGCCAGGGGCCAACCTAGACCCTAATAAGTTTTATCAATTAGATTACAAGGTTGATGGGGTTGATAGTATAATGTGAAGCATCAAAAAGGGTTTTAAGCTAGGTAAGGGCTAATGAAGGTCGTAAATGACTAGAGGAGGGTGCAAAATAGGAGGTAAAGCTTAGGGGAATGTGTTTAGGAGATGGGTTGATTGATAACAAGTGGTAGTAAGGGACAATAATCATGCGAAGCATTAATGGTCTGTCCACCCTTTTCCCAGTGCACCCCTTAAGGTGTGCACTCAAATAGATTAAGACTTGATGGGTTACTTCAAGGTAAAAAGTGTCAGTAATTGATAAATTTTGAAAATATTATGTGTATATATATGGTATTCCATTTTGGATGAAAATATTATCTTGCTTGTGTATGTGTATGTTGATCTTGATTCTATATTTGATTGGTGATGAATCATTTGGCCATCAATTTATTATGTATAATGATATGGGTGTGTAATCCATATACTAATTCCTCTCAGTGATTGAGATGTTAAACTATTATGAAAAAATACATGACAAATTTTGGATAATTGAGAAATATGAAACGTAATTAGTTGATTCAATCACTCAAAAAATACCAAATGAGGCTATTTGATTCCAACTACCCTATGTGGATGTTTTTATATGATGTTTACTTACTATAATGATGTAAAATCACCATGTTATTATTATTTAATTTCTCATGTGTGATGGATTTTTCATTTATATGAAATGGTCATTGCAATGATGGACTATTATTTGACTATTATAATTTCCTTACTAATTTTGATTTATGATGCATTTATTTATGGCAATGATGTACTATTGCTTGAAAATTAAAATTTCCCATATGTGTAATGGATGTTTTCTCTATTATTTTTTACTTACTAAAATAATGGACTATTTATTTTATATTTAATTTCCCATATCTTTAATGGATGTATGATTTATTATGGTTGCTTTCTACAATGATGGATAATTTTCCTGTATTGATTTACTCATTTAATTACCCATGTATGATGGATGTTTTATTAAATTATGTTATTCCTTGTGTAATATTTTTATTCATGAAGGAGAATAAAATAAATCATTGTGTGTTTCCCCATATGAATAAGTGTATGGTTGCATCTTCAAATTGATAACCATGTTTTGTATTCTAGCTATGTTTATTGAGGTTACACAGGTTTAGATATATAGTCAAGTTAATGATGATATGGTCGATATTTTGTTTTATGCATCACTTGGTGCATCCATTAATCTCTATTTTTTCATCATGGATAGGTGTTGAAAATGGGCCTCCAATGGTTTGTGTTCCATTGGTGAGATCTTTTCCAAATTTAAGTGATAATTTATGAATATGTTAACCCATTTGAAAGTTATATATTACTTTAAAAATATGAATGAGATTGTATCTATTATATGTGGTTATCACTAAATTTATATGGATATGACTATGAGCATAATTATTATGAAAATAAAACTTCAGGATGAATTTATCACAAGCGGAGAAGTATGTAACTCCCCACCTAGCTTCACCCTAGCTTGGGCACATATTGTGTCATTTATTCAAGATTGTTATCATTCCTTACCTTATATATCCTTTGGTGATATTATATTGGATTACTGAAGAAGAGAATGGTGATATTATATTGGATTACTGAAGAAGAGAATAATTTTTATTATTATAATAAATAATCATTTTATTTATGTGATTTCATTTACATCTCTTACAACCATATAACTATCATGTAGTTTGGTGCATATAAAGGAAACATGTGTTTATTAATGGGACCTAATTTTTTACATTAATTATGACATGAGTTGGTTGGATTTGAATTTTATACATTAGTGTGTCATTTTAATTGACATGGCATAGTGGGATCCTCAATAAAGGAAAATTATGGTAAGCATGGATCTTAGAAATATATGACCGGTAAGGTTCACCTTAGGTGCAACCAAATATATAGCATGTTCTATTCTTGAGTTTTTATCATTTATGATAAAAGGATTTGTGGTCATAAAAATGTATGATTAAATTATAGTTGTAAGTGTAAATTATATGCAATGACCATGATTAAATCCATGATGTTTGTAAATATACAAGTGGGATATGAATAGCCCAATGACGATGGTATTAAAAGAGTTATTATTATTAGAATGGATATAATAAAACAAAGTATCAGCAACAAAAGTAAATTCATATTAGAAAGGATGCAACCACAAGAAGATGTATGTGTATACAACTTACAAAGGAAGGATGAAAATGGATACAAGAAATGACAACTTTCCCTATAGTCTGTTGAGTCAATGTGAATAGGAAAAATAAGGCTACAAGTAATCTTACACTCAAGATACAATATGAAATGAAATATTGGATTGATTGTGGGTGATTTAAGTCATTTCAAGAGTAAATGACCCCAAGAAGACTCTTGGATAACAAAAATGATAAAAAAGTTCTTGTAAGAAAAATGGGTTTGCTTGACAAGAAATGGAGAGTCTTTCATGAAGAAATACACAACCTATTGAAAGATAAGTTGGAAAAACATGTTACAATGTTGGATCAAATCATGTAATTTTAGCAAGGAACACATTGGCTAATCAAGGACAAACCTCCATTATAAGGCATTAAAATGGCTTGTGATATTGTAGTATTTATTGAATGTATAATATCTTAACCAGATCAATCATCTATAGATAATCAAGCAGCAAGATGGACTCCTCAGTTTCTTCTTATGGACTACATGTAAATGTCGTGTAGGTGGATATGTGGATCATGGATCCAAACCATCTCATAACCAATATTATATGTGAGCATGAGTAAGTATATTGATCAATAGACATACCTTTATATTCAAGTGAACACATTCTAACTTACAACACTTTTAATTTTCCTTGATATTATGAAATAATGAAAGTAAATATAAGTACTAAGCATGGGTACTAATAGAGATAACTATGGTAGGATATTCATATTACTTGAAAAATTTGGATTACTTAAAAAGGAGCTACTTATCTTGATGTTTTAATTTTATTAAAGGCATAAATGAATGCCTCATGCTCTAGGGAATGTTAAAATGAACCAGGCTTAGAACTTTGTGTTTTATTTCCTTGAAAAGGAAATCATGCTTTGTAGTTTGCTAGACTATACAAATGGGATAATCATTTTATTATCATTTATACTAATAATAGGATTAAAAACGATACCCATTATTATTTTCCGAGTATAATACAATATTGATATGTTGGAATGAATAAAATAATTCATTTTGTACATGTTTTATGTAAGCCTTCAAGGAATGATAATATCCAATGGTGATATAGTAAGGAGTCTAAGTTAAATTCAGACTCTTGAAGAATCAATTATGTCTCATATGTAATATTTTCATGTTGTAAATAAATTATTTAGACCTATAAATAGTAATTTTGAGTTTTCCTAGAGGTATCTTGGTCATAGAATTGCATGTGTTTATTTTAAAAATAATTTCATTAATTCATCTATCTATGTCTAAATAGAAATGGAAGATAAGGCATGTGAATAAATAAATCTCTAATCATATTAACATATATCTTATGATAGAAAATTTTGAAATATCCGTAGAGTTATAATAGTAATTAATAAATGATCATAATAGATAATTCCTAAATATTATTTAGGTAAAGATAAGCCTCTAGCAATGGGAATATGATAGTTCGTTGTTGATATGGATATCTAATGAACCAAATAAGATTATAGGGTAAATAATAATGCCTATTCATATCTATTTATTTAATAAATAATTAAACTTAATTTTGAATAATTTATCTACAATAGGATTGAATACCTTCTTATTTGGGAAAAAAGATAGTTAATTTTAATATATAATTATTTCCTTAATCATGTGCATAATCCTACAATTAGAGAGAGATGCATATTTATTTGTAATACACTAAGACTACCCATTACCTTGGATCTATGAGATATTGTTATTAAAGGGGTAAACTCAAATTAGGCCTTTGAATACACTTGAAAAATCAACATAAGGGTTGAGATACCTTAATATTGTATTGTTATCTTTAGAAATGGATATGGAGAAAATCTAAGTGATGCTTAATGTCAAGAGAAAAGTGGTTTGAAGGCTGAAATAAAATCTAAGATGAATCCTTAAAATATATTTGGCTAGATTACAAAGAGTAGAATAACAAACAAAGTTTATAATATTATTAGAGCTGTGCATTTAAATGAGGAAAATAAAGGCTCAGTTTGAGATAAGATTGTTGCTCAAGATTGGATGAATGATTTATGTAAAATTTGTTACTCAACTTTAAGTCAAGTAAAACTTGTGTAGATCCACTATAATTGAGATCAAACCCATTGCATAAAGGCACCCTGTGATTTGAAATCTAAGGTAACAAAGGCCTTATTGTAACTATATTATACCGATTCCATTTGTTTAAATGCTTTGAAGATTTAGATTTGGGTCACCATTTTTATATTTCATACCCTAGAAATTGGTCACATGTATTTATCTCAATCGCATAGCCTTGGCATTTTTTTTACCTTAGTAATTGAATCAACTAGTTTTGGTTAGTCTCTTTACTTATCCAATCCTAGGAGGATATGACCTATGTCTAAATTATTTCCCTTTTCACTTATTCATGTTTTTTGGCCTATGTTTTAGAGTTAGTTGCATGTCAATAACCTTAACAATGATTTACCTATTTAGCCCACTTGGAATTAAAAAAGGCTTGGATTTTAGAATTAATCACTTTAAACTTAGCCAATTTTCTAAGTGTTTGAATATTGAACTATGCACAATTTGACACTTTCTCATTTTCATGGATTACCTAGAGTCTCACTTATACGAATAATCAACTTAACCTGGACATGCATCAATATTGCTTCATGACATAACTGACAACCTTTTTTACCAAATTTTATAAGTACGAGGTATAACTTGGCCCTTTTTACCACTTGGAAATTTTTCTAAAGGGGCACAACGCCTAGATAAAAAAGCCACATGTACCCCATTTACACCAAAATAACTTAAAACAAAGACAACTTGTTTTATATTACTTCACCCCTATGAGATTGTGAGAAGCTTCTAAGTGTCATCATAACATTTGCTCACAAGGAGAAAACATGACTTTTATTTTAGTTCTCATTCTGAGTCATGAATATGTGAACTTATGTCACATGGCATTAATCTCAAAGCAAGGTGACATGATTTCACCTAGTTATCAAGGTTGATGACTTAATAAGCCACATCAAATTAAGATCATGTGGCTAAAGTTTAAGTGTCTTTGTGTTTTCAAACCATCAAAATCATATATAGTAAAAATATGCATGCCATCTTTGTATTTATTTATAATGCCTTGGAAGATTATTATATGCCTTGAGAATAATATTTGCCATCTAATCAAATATTCTACACATGGAGAAGGTGAAAACTCACCCATGTGTTTATGCCTTGATTGAGTAGTCAAAGTGTTTGTTCTACTTTGAGGAAGATGACTTATGTGATAAGGGTCATAACAACCTATAAAAAATGCCCAAATATATATTTGTATGGCCAAATCTTGGAGTAGTATACTTTGTGAGCTCATAACCCACAAGTCATATGATCATAACATGGTATTAGAAATGCCAAACTAAGACTAACTTGGTTGATCTTGATTTTTAATCTGAAAGGATTAATTATGGATGTAAATTTAATAATTATTTTTGCAACAAGATGTGAACTTATTAGTGATTGTATTTATTGATTAATGGGTTTATTGCATTTCTTCAAGATAAATTTAATTTATTTAAGAGAAAAAATAGTTGGTTTTAGGAGTAACACATGAGGATGATACACATTGGTATCAAAGTATAGTTTAAATCGATTAGCTCTTTGGGGAAGTTTTTTGGATCAAAATTGTGTATAGAGAGTGCAACTTAGAAACAACCAAGAATGATTTATCTTTTCATGATGATGACTAGTAGACCATGTATGTCATCATAGTATCATGTGAAGTAGTATTTAATTTACTCTAGAATACAATAAAATAGTGAATGTAAATAATGAAAAAAAACATTCTTATTGGCATAGCTTCTACCACCTCTTTTTAGGCATAAGTTAATTCATTTTGGAAACTCTTTCATCACATGTTTGGACTAAATCCCTATATAACATGACATCTTAATTAGGAAATAATTATATTTATTAATATTAATTTATGTGAATGCTTCATTGTCTTGAGATGATGAATTTAATTGTTTAATACTACTACAAATATATGCATTACTATATTGAGAATAATTGGTGGATTTGGAAATTGTGATGGATATAAGAAAAAGCTCACAACATGACAACTTGAATGATTGTTTATAAAAAAATAAGTTTGGATGAATATTTTTAAATTTTAATCATAACTTAGACTCTTAGATAGGAAAAATAGAGATATCTATAAGTGAATAAAATAGACCTTGGTATGATTGTATGGTAATATGCCACTTGGAGACCTAATAAATCAATGATAATTGGAGTTGTATGCTTTACATATTAAAAATATCTATAGGAATAGATTGAACGGAAACCCTTTTATGGCCATGATTGAGTATGAATAGTCCCAAAATATATTGAGAAAAAAATTAAATGATGTATTAACAACCTTATAATTACATGATGTGTCATCATGTTTTGGATATTAGACTGAATGGTGTTATTGAAACTACCCTAAAAATGGAAAAGGTGGAAATACTTGGTATAAAACTAGAACTTTGTCCATTTTGGAATAGAACAACTTAGGGGAGAAAATTGGAAGTCTATTATTGTGTCGAGATGATGTCCAAGTGTTTGATTCATATTTCTCTTATTTATTATTATAACTACATACAACCCTCTAATTTTATTGATCTTTCCATTGGTTGTTGTTCTAATTGCATAAAAATCTATGACTTGTCAGTATGACTTTCTCTTAATTGCATTTTAATTTATTTCCCCTGTTGAAAGATGAGATTTAATCTTGTGAACTAAGAATATAATTTTGATCTTTGGAAATGTCCTTGGAAATTTTTTGCATTTGAAATATAGTAGCTAGATTATCTTATATAAATTTATTATATTTCTTCTTCTTGATTTTTATTTTCCTTCCTCTGTTATTTCTTTGGGAGTGTTGAAGAAGAAAAAATAATAGTGTTTTACATTTGGAAGTTATATTGGGTTCATTGAAATTCTTTGCTACATAGAATAGATGCCTCCATAAAGGTGTGGGAGAGGTGGTTATGTCCCAAACTAGTGTTTTTTATGGGCCATTGTCCTCTGTGGGGTGATATATCTCCACTATACATAATCTTATTCATTATTATGCATGTATTACATGCTTGAAAAAACCTATATTTCTTGTTGTTGTGAGTTTTGAATAACCTATGATATTTTATTTGATTTCATGTTTTTATAATTTATCTTTGATTGAATTAATTGAATATTATTGTTTGAGTTTTAATTATCTTTTATACTTATCATTTTTAATCACTATTTATTACTATTGAAATTGAATGAGATCATTATTTTACTTGTTGATTTGATAAATCATATTTATTAATAATAAATAGAATGTTATTATTTCATGGTGCATCTTACCCATTTGGAGATGGGTGTTGACCTTCTTGTTTTATCAATAATAATAGCTTCGGTGTGGTTAGCTATTCATTTTCCAATTTGAGTAATTGTTGAGGTTCTAAATTAAATTATAAGGTAATTTGTGTGACTATTCTTATTGATACTACTATAAACAAATTACAACATTTTATATAACAATTTAGATAATTAATTACTATGTTATATATATATATATATATATATATATATGTATATATATATATATGTATATATATATATGTATATATATATATATATGTATATATATATATATATGTATATATATATATGTATATATATATATATAGATGTATATATATATACATATATATATATACATGTATATATATATACATATATATATATATATACATATATATATATATACATATATATATATATATATACATATATATATACATATATATATATATATACATATATATATACATATATATATATACATATATATATATACATATATATATATATATATATACATATATATATACATATATATATACATATATATATACACATATATATATATATATATATATATATATATATATATATATATATATATATATATATATATATATTGCTTAGTCCCTTTTGGCTTGACTCACTAGTGTGGACACCAATTTTTGTATGTTTGGCTAAGTCTTCAAAAGTGAATTTGTTATAAATTGGCTGAGATAATTTATATTACATTGTTCCTTGAGTTAATTGATGGAACATATCCATTATCATATAAGTAACTAAAGTAAAATTTAATTTGATTTGGGATATCATTAATGTATGTGAATTTAGTGTCCATGGTGATGGGATGATCATTTAAATTTTTTTATGTTTCTTTGAGTGTGTAGTCATTGTTTGATTGTGAATGAAAATGGTTTCCACCATGTGAACCTACTATTCTATGCTAATTTTGAGTGTATTATATTGTGTATGTTGGTTTTGTATGTTGATGTGTATGTGTGTTGTGTGTATATACCATTATTTTTATATTTTATATATTGCTATGTATATATTTATGGTATTCCATTTTGGATTAAACTATGCTCTTAATTATGTATATGTATCTTGATCTTAATTGTGTATTTGATTGTTGATGACCCAATGGGCCATAAATTGATTGTCTATAATGATATGGGTGTGTATTCCATATACTAAATTTATCTCAATGGTTGAGATGTTAACGTGATATGAAAACATACATGCCAAATTTTGGATAAATGATAAATGTGGAGGGCTATTGGCTTATCTATGAACTCTAAAAATACATAATGACACTATTTTATTTCAACTACCCTATGTGGATGGTGTTATATGATGTTTACTTTCTGAAATGATGTAAAATCACCTTGTGGTGATTATACAATTTCTCATGTGTGATGGTGGTTTTCTTAATATGAAATGGTCATTGCAATGATGGACTATTGCTTCATTGTTATAATTTCTTATAGTTTTTACGTTATGATGTCTATATTTACAAAAATGATGGACTATTGCTTGGATATTACAATTTGCCATATATTAAATGGATGTTTACTCTATTATTTTATATTTTCTATAATGATGAACTATTTCTTGGTTATTTAAATTTCCCATATGTGTAATGGATGTTTTCTATATTATGTTTACTTTCTAAAATGATAAAAAGTTGCCTTGTATTGATTTAATTATTCAATTACACATGTAAGATGGATGTTTTATTAAATTATGTTCCTCCTTATGTACTATTTTAACACGTGAAGTAAAATAAATTAAATAATTTTTGTTACCCTGTATGAAGAAGTGTATGCTTACATCTTTAAATTAATAACAATACTTTTTATTACATTATGTTCTTGTAATTATTATTATTATTATTGGTAAAGTGGAATTTTGAAAAGGGATCCTACCCTTTTTTATTATATTTATGTTTGTTGATGTTATATAGGTTCAAATATTTAGCCAATTTGTTAATGATATGACTGATATTTTGCTTGATACATAACTTGGTGCATCCATTAATATCTACTATTGCCTCATGCATAGGTATTGAAAATGGGTCTCTAATGTTTTTTATCCCATTGGTAAGAGCTTTTCTAAATTTATGTGAAATTTTATGACTATGCTAACCCATGTGAAAGTTATATATTACTTTTATAATACGAATGATATGATATGTTGATGCTATCATATTTGGTTATCACTAACTTTGGATGGTTTCAATAATGAGCATACTTATTAGGATTAAAAAACATTAGGATGAAGTTTCTAAAAGGGGAGAAGTATGTAACACCTCACCTAGCTTGACCTTGGCTTAGGCACATGATTAATAATTATTAGGGTTATACCCATTACTATGCCATTTATTCGTTATTTTTATCATGCCTTACATTATATATCATTTGGTGATATTATATTGGATCATTGAGTAATAGATCCTTGTTATTCTCATAATGAATAATCATTTTGATTAATGTGATTTATTTTGTTTCTATTCCAACCATAGAGGTACCGTGATGAGTTTAGTGCATGTACAAGAGATAGGTATTATGAATGGGTTATAATTTTATATAATCATTATGATATTAGTTATTTGGGTTTTCATGTTGTCCATCAATGTGTCATTTGAATTGAGCTAGAAAAAATAAGATATTTTTAAAAGGATAGTTGTGGTAAGCATGAATCATGATAATAGATTAGAAATAAGTTTCACCTTTGGTGTAACCACATATATGGTACATTTGATTCATGTGTTATTATCATTTGTGCTTATATGGCATAAATAAAAGAGGACAATTTCCTATGAATAGGAAATAAAATATTGTAAGAATTTAAAAGGATTTGTGGTCATCAAAATGTAATATTAAATTATAATTATAATTTTAAATTAAAGGCAATGGCCATGATTAAAACCATGGTGGTTGGAAATATGTGAGCGGGATACAATTATCCCAAGGAAGATGGAAATTAAAAATCAATTATGATCAAAATGGCCACAAGCAAGTTGTTAATCTAAAACAAAATTAAATTCATATTAAAAAGGAAGCACACATAATAAGATGTATTTGTAGATAACTTGAAAAGGAAGGATGAAAATGGATACAATAAATGATAGATTACCCTGTAGCCTACTAAAAATTACATCTGAGAAATAAATATATGGCTAAAAACAATGTTACGGTCAAGATATAATAGGGAACACAATCTTAGATAGATTTTAAGTGGTTGAAGTCATTGCAGGAGTAAATGATCACAAAAGGATTCTTAGATAATAAAAAATATTAATAAGAATTATTTTGGAATAAAAAGGGGTTCATTTAGAAAGAAAGGGAGATTATTTTGTGAAGAAACACACAAGTTATTGAAAGATAAGTTATAAAAACATGTTATAATATTGGATCTTATCGTGTGATTTTAGGAAGGAGTGCATTGGCTAATGGAGGACAAGAATCCATTGAAAGGCATCATAATGGCTAGTGATATTATAATATTAACTGAATGCAATGGATCTTAGCTAGATAATACATCTACAAAGAATGGAGTAACAAGATAAACTCCTTAGTTTTTTCCTATAGACTACACACAAATGCCTTTTGGGTTTATTAAGTGGATCATGGCAAAACATCATATAAATGGTATTAAATTTTGAACATGATGAAGTCTATTCATCAACAGATAGACCTTGAATTCAAGTGAATGTGTTTTAACTTATAACACATTTAATTTCACTTGAGATTATGAAATAAAGATTATAAAGCTAGGTATTGATCTTGGGTACTACTAGATATAACTATAGAAGGACATTAAGGAGTTACTTAGATTGGTATTGTCATTTTATTAAAGGCATAAATATATGCATCTTGTTCTGGTAAATGTTAAAATGAACCAGCATTAGACCTCTCTATTTTATTTCCTTGAAAAGGAAATTATGGTTTGAAGTTTTCTACACTATACAATTGGGATAATCGTTGGATTATTTGTTGTAATGATTAGCTAATAAACCCTTATGATTCTGATTTTTCAAGCATAAGGAAATATTCATTTTATGGAATGAATGCAATAACTCATTTGATACATTTTTATATATTTAAGGTTTCACGAAAGGATAATATCCAATGGTGATATTGTAAGGACATTGAGTTAAATTCATACTCTTGATAGATTGATTATATCTCATATGTAAGCTTTATATACTGTGAATGCATAATTTAGACTTGGAATTAATAATTTTGAGTTTTCCCACAAGTATTTTGGTCATATACTTATGTATTTGGATTTTGAGATACACTATAAGTAATGCAGTTATCCATGTCTAAATAGCAATGAAATATAAGGATTGGGAATAATTGAATCTCTGAGCATGTTAACATCTATTTTATGTTGGATAATTTGAAAATAGATTCGAATTTGTGATAGTAATTGATGAACAGTCTTAATAGAGAATGCCTAAATATGATTTAGGTATAGATAAGCCTTTGGTAATAATATATAGATAAGCCTTTGGAAATAAAATTATGATAGTTTATTGTTATGATGGATGTAAATGAACCAAATAAGATTATAGGGTAAGGAATAATGCTTATTTCCATCTATTTATTTAATAAATGGCTAAGATTAAGTTTAAATCAATTATCCAAAATAGGCTTGAATACCTTATTATTTGGGATAAAAAGAGAGTTAAAATTAATAAAGGATTATTGCCTTAACCATTTGCACAATCCCATAATTAAATAGATATGAATATTTACTTGTAAGACACTAAGACTTCCCATTATGTTGGACTTATGAGATTTTGTTAGTAAAGGGGGAAACTCAACTTAAAGCTTGACATTCACTTGAAGAATCAATATAAGGATTGAGATGCCTTAATATTGTATTATTATCTCTAGAAATAATTTTTAAATAAATCTAAGTGTTTCTCACTATTAAGAGAAGGAAGGCTTGAAGGATGAAATTAGATCTAAGATGGATCTTTACAATCTATTTATTTGGCTCATATAGAACAGGACAATAAGTAAAGGTTATAATATTTTTAGAGTTATGCATTTTTGTTAGGAAATAAAAACTCAGAAGGAAATATGACTATTACTCAATATTGGAAAAATAATTTATGGAAAAGTTATTACTTTAATTCAATCCAAATAAATCTTATGTAAATCCACATTAATTGATAATCAGTCACATTGCATTAATCAACCTTATGGTTTAAAATCTAAGGTAACAAAGGTCTTATTGGAAAAAAAATTATACTAGTTCCATTTGTTTAAATACATTGAATCTATAGATTAGAGTCACTTTTTTCTTGTATTGTCACATGTGTTTAGCTTAGTTGTATGGAATCAGCATTTTTTCTACCTTACTACTATAATCAACTTATTTTGGTCACTCTCTTTACTTAGCCAATCTCAGGAGGATTGTGAGGGTTATGGAATTACAAAGCAATCTGAGCTCACCACTTGGTAGTAGTACATTTAGTCACATATTTCACAATTCGGGCTACCACATCAATAGATGTTTTGAGTATCACTTAGTATAAGGGGCGTGAACTCCTACACATAGTGCCATACAACATAATGTCATAGCCTCATATATTTAGAATGAATTTTTTGTAGCTAAGGAGACTATGGGTCCTCAAGTAATTCATTTTATTCCATGTGAATCAACCCCAAATTCTTACTCAGTCCAAAGGTATGTGACCCTTTCCCCAAATACATGTCTCCATTCACATACCCATAGTGTACATCAAACCATGAAATGTTTTATATGATTATGCCCCCACAAAATTTTTAGAAGTCGCTAGGTGTCATCACAATGCTTGATCATAAGGATAATATAGGGATCATGTTTGAATGTTGGACACCATTATTAAATGTGAAAAATGAGTTAATGTGGCATCGAACTCAAATTATGGGGACACAACACCTAGTCATCAAGGTCAATGAAGTAGTCAGCCATATCGACCTAAGATAGTTTGGTAGTTGTCTTTCCCATAAAACATGTGAAATATGGGTATAGTAAAAAAATTTAGGCCATATTTGTCGTTATTTAAATTGCCTTGGGTGATTATTATATGCCCTGAGGATAATCACTGACATCCAATCAAAGAATGTGTGCATGGATAATATGATTAAATAATTTTCTCATCCATGTATTTATGCCTTGATTGAGAAGTTAAAATAGTTTTTCCACTTTAAGTAAATTATCTTATGTTATAATGGTCATAACATACTCCAACAATCACTTGGATATATATATATATATATATATATATATATATATATATATATATATATATATATATATATATATATATATATATATATATGGCCAAATCTTGGAGTATTTAATTTTGTGGGCTCATAATTCAATGGTCTAGGATAGTAATTTGGTATTGGAAATGTCAAACCAAGATTATTTTTTTTGGATATTATATATTAATATGAGATGATTATTTATGGATGTATATAATAATAATTATTGAAATTATATGTGAACTTATAGATAAATGTATTTGTTAAGAAATAGGTTCATTTGTTTAAATTAAAATAAAAAAATTGTAGTTGGTTTTGTGAGTAGCACATGAGGGTGTTATAATTGTGTTGGATATGATGTAAATAAGTCTATATTAATGGTTATTTTACAACTAAGATATGTAATTAAACCCACCTAAAAAATTAAAAAATATAGTCATATGAATACTATCAAATTATGCTCCCATCTATTGTAGTCATGATTGTTCTAAGGTAATATTGCCTTATGAAATAGTCTTGTGTAAATACAATAATGTATCAATTTGGTTAGGTCCTAGAAGACTATAATAGTAACATGAGTCATGGTAATTAATGTTTATACTATAAATATTAATCATTATATCCCAAAATCTTAATAAACCCCATCATGCATGTATTGCATCATTGTTTATCATCTACAACAATGCCTTCTTTATGTTCACCTCTAATAAAATATCAAATACCCATTGGTTACTTGATAGGAACTTCCTAGGAAACATCAATCCTTACATTTATTTGAACTATAAGATCTTATCCTAGCAACATCTTCCTTAGAAGCCTAATGGACCATTGGCTCCTTTTTAAGAGTGTCCTGATATATCTTGATCTTCATCAATTGAGTATTAGTAGATGAAAAGTAATGGTACCTTATTTTATGAGTGTCCAATTTTCCAAATATAATAATCCCTTTATCTAAAAATTATGTAATATTTTATTTTAATGCATAATATTTTTTATCATGATGTATTTTAATGCAATGATAGTTAAAAAATAGTTTTTCCCACACTCATTGAAGGCAACGAGGAGGGTGATAGTAATTATGTAGAAAATTGATTATCTTATTACTGATTAATGTCCATAAAATGACACTTAGAAAATATCTAAAAGTATAAACTTAATTATTTGATTCTTATTTTCAATAGGTGTCTTTATAGTAACATTAGACTTATAATCCATGTGCTCTAATTCTTCCATTTTATTAAGGTTCTTGACTATAATTTTCTCCTTAAGAGGTAATGTTTTTGGTTTAAATTCCTTACATATTGATGTACTTGTATTATTTGAAACTTCTTTCTTATCTATGTCCTCTATTTCCATGTTATCTTTGTCAATGGTATTAATTGTATTCTCTACCTCATGTGTAGCTTCTTTATTATTTTTTTCCTCATTTGTGTTTCCATGATCATTAATTTTAATATGTAAAAAATTATCCTCAAGTGAAGTAACCTTAAAACATAAAGATCATATTTATTATTAGAGTTTGTCCTTAGATTGCATCATGTAAATTATATGGCTAATAGGAATGGTAGTGGTCTGGATAGATTTATTCAATGGTGTTAACTTACTATCTAAATTTTAAACATAGGTATAATATATTTAACAATAATATATTTGCATTTCTTATAATTTTATTCTAGGGTAATATCATTGCATAATATGAATTCATTACCTAGCATGGCATTCTCATCACATTATGATTAAGAAGTAATAGTAAAAATTATGTCATGGTGTGTTTCAATATCAACTTCATGCAAAGAGATATTTTCACATTTATTTTCAGGATAATGAGGAGGATTGTGACATTGCATTTGAATAGAGGAGAGATAATTATCACACTTATGTGTATCATTTAGCATTTTTAGATAAAAAAAGAGATATCAGATTGTTTTACACTAATAACATTATTTGTCATGAATGTTATATTCCCTTGCATATTTTATCATTTAATGAGATTAATTCATTTGTCAAACCATTATGGAAAACTATTTATTCTAAATGGATGTTGTTTACAAAAAGAATTTTCTACATTTTCTATGTTATTAGAAGTATCATCACATGTAGACTGTAATCACCCAAAAATGGTATTTGAGTGCTAAGAGTGCTACTTGAGACTACTTATCCCTAGCTTAACCAAAGACCTATCCTATATCCTATTATCACACTTATATAGCCTTTTTGTGGGCCATAGACATCCCTAGTTAGCTCCAAAGAAATTCCAAACCCTTATTTCTTGATCTTGGCCCTTCGTGCCTAGTGTTTTTCCAACTAGACACTAACACCATAATAAGGACACTAGTGCCATGTGGTGATAGTGTCCCCAAAATAGTGATAATTCCCTTTGCCCTATCTTTTCCCAAATGAATATATTTTAAAAAGTAAAGCCTCCTAAGGTCAGCCTAGACATCTTTTATCATTCACACAAGCAATAGAACATTTTATATACATGAATTTTATCCCTCTAACCACTATATGGAAATCATATGTAAAATACATATTCAAACATAGAACAAGTTGAGCATAATTAAGGTTATCAATCCCTATTCTACCCTAATTCTACATAGTACCATTTACAACAACCCTAATCTTAGATTTTTTAAATTTCTAGTATGAAGCACATTCAAGGCACTCAAGGCCACTATCATACTAGCATCACTTGCACTTGAACCAACACTTAAGTGAGGAAAACTACATTGGTATTGGTCCCTCCTTAGAGTATTGGTATGTAGGAAAATATATTCATAGTGGGGTGTTGAGGATGTCCAACCTACCCTATTAATGAACACACTTTTTAGTTCATGCCTTACTTATATGGAGTATTAGGGGTTAAACAATAAATAAGTCATTAAAGGCACAATATAGGGTTATATAAATTGTGTGTGTAAAAATGGACCCATAAGATCTAGACATAGGTGCACCAAGAAGTTCAAGAAAATCCTATATAAAGGACACTACTACCAATATAAAGACACTATAGCCACTTTTATAATAATAACACTACTATCCAAGAGGGGTTATGACATAGGGATATAGTTTATGACACTTATACCATCTTCCATCTTAGTTTTTATCACTCAGATTATCTATATCAGGTGTTTTCTAGCTATGTTTTTGTTTACACTATTTATTACTATTTTTAGAAAATTTAAAGCTATTCAATTATCTAAAACATCAGTGGTTTTATTTATTGCATATTATTTTCCTAATTTAGTCTAGTCAGCTCTTTAACAAGTATAAAATTTATACTCACTAAGTTATAAAAGGTTAAAACATTTGGTGAACCTGACTTACTTCAAACATTGCTCTAAACCCTAACCGTAGATTAGCCTATGGTTTACATTTCTAGAATATACTCAATTTTTTTATTTTTAGCCTATCATTATAATTATCATGATGGATGGAATTTTCTACTTCATGATACAAAGCCTTGTGATTTTCTTAGCATGTTTATTACCATCCATTAGTATAAAAGTTCAAATGTATGTCACTCCTCTCATGGATCATATTAGAGATAAGCTTATTTTACACATTGGTCCTCCCTCATGTGAGTCCCATTTTTATGAGGATTATTGATATATGGCTCGCTTTGAGATACCTCCAAAACTATGAGATGATAGAGGGCTCAGAAGACTCCTTTTGTTCTAAATCCTCTAAACTAGTTGATTATCTTTGCTCTCATCCTACCTCTACTACTCGCCCCCATCATATAATAGACCCTATGGTTTGAGTTGTTACTAGGAATAATAGGGTTCCTCCTTAACCAATACAAGAGTATCATAATTACAACATTCCTCCTCATTCCCAACATAATACAAAGGGACCCAAAGATCAGCAAAGATAATTTGATATTATGGATTAGTTGAGAAATACACCAGCCAAGATATCCATATTGGAATTACTTCAAAAGGCAACTATTTTCAAGGATATTATTTTTCAAACATTCAATCATACATCTTTGCCTCATGACACAGAAACATCTTAATTTTAATCTATCATGAACAGTATCAATGATGTTAAGGACATGATATCTTTTTTCAATGAGAACTTACCTTCATAGGCAATAATTACTCATAATTTATCACTTTTTATTCAAGCATAAATCAATACCACCACTATTTAACTAGTCCTAATTGACATTCGTTCAGGAATTAACATATTCAACCTCATTTATACATACCATGGGGGTTTATATAGCATATATTCATAATACATATAATAATATCAAAGGGTTTGATGACATTCCTAGATATACATTGGGTTTTATTACATTAGACATTACGATAGGGCCAAAAACCTTACCTACACACTTTTAGATGATCCTAATATTTAAACTATAACTTATTGCTCGAGAGACCTTTGATACATGCTATGGAGGATATAACCTCTAATTTGCACATATGTGTCAACTTTTTACATGATGAATAGTTATACACTTTTCCATCAAATAATCAACCATTTAGATATTATAGACTCATTAAGCCTACTACCCCGAGTACATATTCAAATGGGATGCCTCACTTTATCATAGAATCTACACCTCACAATATTTTTATTGAGTAGATGGAATAAATATGAGTTTAGGGAGTCTAACAAGACTATTCCTACATCTCCTCCAGATCTTTCTACAACATAATTACTTTCACCGATGATAGAATAACAACCTCCCATAGTAGATATATCCCTATCTAGGGTAGATGATGAGATTATCATAGCATAGATACCACTACTTGTTAATTTAGAAGAAGTATACATTCATAACTCTGATACAAATTATCAGGCCTCCATAGAGGATGATCCAACCCCTATTGACATTGATGACTATTTATGTGGATTAAGTTTCACACCAATCAGCCCAGGAGAGTACAAAGATGATTTTAAGGTAATAATACCTCTTCCTACATTGATAACACCACTTTTTCAAAATCCTAAAGCTACAAGTTGTCATACTCAATTATAGTCAGTGACAAATCCTTCCATTCTTTAGTACATATGGTTACATATATATATATATATATATATATATATATATATATATATATATATATATATATATAGCCTCATTTATACAAATTTAGGTAGGAATTTATATGATGACCACACTAGATCTTATACATAGTACTTGATATAGGATTGATGGTATTACCCATAGTCCAACACAGATCAATGGACAAATTATCAACATAAGAAGGTCAACCCTTTTTTCATTTTACAAACTTACAGGACATGCTACTGATTTATGCTCAACATTACAACATAAATTGAATAAATTTAAGGCTCAAGGCACTATTTATATCATATAGCATCCACCTCCATAGGTATGAGAACCTATATAGGTATGAGCACCTTCATAGATATGAGCACCACAACAGAGTCATTTTCAACATAAATACTCACAAAATGATCCATTGACTATCCATATTTTTTTTTGCAGACAAATACATTCCCCATGTGGCTATAGATGAGGATTATGATCCCAATACTTTCACTTTGGAATTTTTACACAACATAAGTTATTAGTATAATGAGCTACAATGTGTTATACATTTTTAATATTCCATTGGACATATCACACTACCAGTGGCATGTGGTCCCAACGTGGCCAATACATTATTATTTATTATGAGTAAGGGAACTCATCTATAGGTTACACTTGGTATTACATGGTTATAGATGATGGATACCATACTTGATCACTCAGATAGATGTTTGACATTTGAGTCATAAGGGACACATGGTTCATATTTTACATGATGACATAGATGATAGCCATAGGTTTCATACAAACAATCTATGGCCAAATGTGGTTTACCTTGTGACCATGTGAAAGAAATATTACACAATCAAACAACATGCTATTCAGATGCAAAGACTCCATACTAATGCTAAGGTTAAGGCTCCATAAATACATACAAAATGGTATGATGATAGTGATGGTGATGAATTATTTAAGTTTGGATAGATCTAGTATCTCACACTAGATAATCTCCCACTAGATCCACCATTTTATTATCCACATTGCATGGATGTACTTTTAGGTGTCAAGAGACATTACATTTTTCTTGTAAACTATTTCATTTATTTCCAGGATTTACTTAGACATACCTTAGGGTAAGTGCATAGAGTTAGGGGACAATTTTGTGGAAATTTTAGGCAACATGATCATATTATTTAATTAATGTGATCATGTTATTTAAATTATAGCTCAGTAATTACTAAGCCATAACATGATCACATCAATAACATGATCATGTTGTGTTATAAAAAAATTGAAACCTAAATGCAAATTCATCATTTTGCATTCAAGTGTCCTTTGTTATCCTCTACTTCTATGATCATGTTTTGTGTGAGAGAGATAAACTCTTGATAGGAAGCTATTAAATTCATCCTAAGTAGTCACTAATCAATGATGTTTCCATGTAGAAGAGGTAAGTGATAAAAATCTACACTTGTTAACCCTAATTTTTCATTATTTTCACTATTTAACCCTATTTTTTAGTAATTTTAATAATTTTTAGTTGTAATTTATTTATTTTGAACAACCCATATTGCTAACCCTCCACATAACCCTCTCGTTCCTCTTCCTAACCCTCTATAAAACCCTCTTGTTCCTCCTCCTATCCCTCCACCTAAACCTCCTACAGTTTCATAAAATCCCCTAGGTAGACATGAGATTCTGATTGACAACATTGTGGGAAATAAAATTGAAAAAATAATTGGGATAATGAGGGATCCCACTTCTACCAACCCCCACCACACCTACCTAGCCAATTCCCTAGAGACATTATTATGTCAAATTGACTCTAAAATGAGTCAAATTGATAGATAAACTTCATATAGGGATAATTTTAGGGCTTATTATGCTAATAAATTATCAGCACTTGAGGTCAAGCACAAATAAATATAAAAAATCTCCATTTGTGCCATATTAATTGACCCAAACACTAATACCCCATTTTATATAACCACTAAACATTTTCCAATCCATCATTTCCAACATAACTTAATCACAACCAATTTTTATGATCGATGGTGGATGGTGTTTGATAATCCACTGTGTAACAACCATGAGGTCCCATTGTATTTTTTTAGGAAACTCTAATGTTATTTTTTCCTCAATGAGATTATGAACTATTTTGATTTTAGTGAGTTTCAAGGCCAAGGAAAAGGCTCTACATAGGATCGACTAGGTGCACATCATACACCTAATCATCTTATAAGGATCCATATCCAAAATCCACTTGAGCCTATGATCCCCTCTATAGTTTAATAGGTTATGGATATCCACACTCTACATGATCTTAGTTCTCTCATTGATACACTCATTCAACATACAAGTAGGATCTCATAGACTAATGCTAGAGATGTGCCACCTAGGGTGCATACTCGACCCCACCCTTGTAGTTATTGTGGAGCTATGTGCACTGGACCTTCTAATGATGATAGAATTGGAGGTTTAGAGGGATTGGATAATATTCTTATGAGTGATGATTTTTTGGCATGCACATTTAGTGTGCAAACATCAACCACTACATAGATGCAACTATATTTTATATAAATGTCATGTTAAATTTAAGTTATATTTACAAATTTAATTTAGCTAACAATTAATTTACATATGAATTGAATAATATACATATCATTTTTTATGTCACAGGAGGTGATGTTGCCTTGATCATCATAGTCGACATTTACATCATTTGATTTGATGTAGCCATTATTTGCATATTCATATCAAGCTACTGGCTCATCCACTACTACATCTGTCTCTATTAGGATGACACCTTTTATTTATATAGAGGTAAAAATTTTAGTTAATCTTATACTCTATGTAAATTTAGTCTTTGTATATTTACCTTGTAAGTTTAAATTAAATTTATCTATCAATTATATTGATGCCTAGGTTATAAAAATATTCCTTGATATGGATGAAAACACACACTTAACTCTACCAAATACCCATCTCTAATATTTTCTTATCCTTCTTTATCTTCTGTCATTCAACCTCTTTATCTCTTTTATAACTTTGCATTTACTAGGTCTTTCTTATTCACTCTTACCTACTCAGTGGCTCTTAAGCCTCATTTATTCACTTAATCCTCCTTCTCTGTTTAAAGTCATTTTACTAATCAAATACCTCTGTAATATTTCCCTTTAACATCAACCTCCTCAATTCATACTCTATTTTCATGTTCTCTCTCTTTATCCTTACTATGTTCTTTACAATCTTCTTATGGGTTTTCATAGGTCAGCATGCTAATTTGATTTTGTCCTTCCAAAATACTCATAATATCATATACCTACTCAATTATATCTCATTTCATACATCCAACCATTCCACATAACCCCCAAGCTTTAACTCTTCACGTAACTTTTCATTCCTCTTTGACACCTTCCTTCTAATAGCCATTTTTTGAGGCAAACCTCCTTGTTTTGAGTAAAATACAAAGCTCCCAACCAAACCAAACCCAAATTCAAATACACCTTTACATCACATATCTCATGTATGGAATTTCATAATTTACCTCTCTTTAGAGAACACTTAACTCAACACCTGTCAGGACTAATTAGGTTTCCTAGGCCTAATTAAAGGCTACTGCCTATGAAACCATATCTTACAGCCTTAAATAAAATTTAAACCTTCAAAACCCTCTTCTTCCTATATAATTAAATTGATCATCTTGGGGATACCATGAACCTTTGGAAGTTTTTATGAGGTATCACAAACCATTAAAGAGGAACCACAATAGTTGCAAGCTATGAGAATGGGCTCAGTGGTATTTATATAACTTATTTTTGAAAATCCCACAAAGATCCCATGAATAATCTCATTCAATATTAGATAAGGGTATTTCACATGCCATGAGGATACTTATAAAATGAAAAACATATATCTATGGGTCCTTATAGGTAACACTATCTTGAAAATGAAGTTGTTAAGTTCAATATAGTCATATTCTCATTTTGAATTATGTCACTATTATCATTATACATAAATCCACATGTTACCCTTGAGAATGAGTGATAATAGCAAGGGAATTTAATGTAAAAGAGAAGAAATGTGTATAAAGGGTAAAAATATAAGGAATTAGATTTAACATGATTAAGACACATCATAGTGGGAAAATGTAAAGTTGACTCGTAAATTTGACCCCTTTATCCATTACTTCCATATCAATTTATAAAATGTGCTTTTAGTTCATTGGTTGATGTAACCACTAACTATATTGCATTGAATCGACCCAAATCAACTAAATTTCAACCTAATTTAATAATTTTGACTATTAACCTACCTACAACCAACTCATAAATAGGTTTAAAATTAAATTAATTGAACTTTACTTTTTTTTAGGACTAAAGGCATACTCATAGACACAATTAAAATAGTTATTTAAATTAACTATAATTACTTTCAAATAATATCAATGTAGACCCAATCAGAACCTTAAAATTTCTCACTAATTATTAAAACATCAAAAATCATACTTTGTGGATCATTAACTTAATAATGAAACTCTAAGAGTCGAATTAGACATAAAGGACCATGACTCAAGCCCCAATATTAAATTGACTTATTTAAATATAGTTAACAAAATAGTTATTTAAATAAATCTATATTTTATTAAGTGACTTCACTTAAAACATAGTGATAGTAGGACTTATTACAATATCTTATACGTGTTTATAATATTTGATGACCAATTTAATAGGTGTGGTTTGTAGGAAGGGGCAAAGTTAGGGAAAGGAGGACTAAAAATTTTGGTGTTGACCTTACCTTCTCATGTTTGAGCCACAAACTTGTAAAACACATATAATTCAATTATAATATCTCATTATACCTTTTTATTTCGCCATGCTAAAGGTATATATTTCAATTGTAATGCCTCATTACACCTCTTATTTTGGCTATGATAAAGGTACAAAGGGTAGACAACCTCTCTACTCAACACTGCTTATGCTAAAAAACATTGCATTAGGTCTCAATAGCTTATAGCCCCATTAAAAAGTTTGAGGAGAGCCACCACTTGTGTTGGTACTAAAATATATTCCAAACTCAACAATTACACCTTAAAGTTTCTTCCAATTCAACATCTAAATTATTTGCCAATTTTATTCTCTTGATCCAAAACAAGACAATATATTTAGATGTCTAAAACTTGATATATTGGACAAGGACCTCCCTTCCTCGACCTATTGGTAGAATTTTATTTACACACACCTTCATCAAGAGGTGGATTCACTATGGTTCACTCATTTCTATTGGTTTGGTACTTTCCCAAAAATCAAGGCATCCATCTATTATAAATTAATGTGATATCAATCCATGTATTATATATAAAGATATAGATGATTGATATCATGCATATAATAGAATGATGATGGCCATATATGTGTAGCTCAACCTTTCCCCAATAAATATATAATTATATTTTACTCTATCCAAAGAAGTTTTACAAGTAAGGACAAAGTTCTTGATATGTATCTTATTCCTTTTCTCTTCCTAACTTTTCTTTGTCAAAGTGCTACTATTCTTTCCACACTTCCTACATGTATTACAATTTTTATATTACTTCTAACATGAAAAATACTTGCTATTCTTATACATTGCACGTTGTATGGTAGTTACACTTTCATGATTCTTGGTTTACATTATCTTTTCATGATATGCACATTGAAATACATTTCCATATATATCTTAGTTTACATTGATAAAAACTTGCCATATATATCTTTGATACTTTATATAAAAGTAAGTAAGATCTTATTTACATGAATAGTTGATGGCTCAAGTAGACACTCCTCCCTCTCTATGAACCAAGAAAGACATAGGCATTACTACTGCAATGTCATCTGCATAGGCACTGATAGAGGTATATATTAACTTGTAATTTTGAATTGTAAAAATAGACTTGTTTTAACTATTTTACTACATACTTGGGGAAACTATAACTTATGTAAATGTATTATGTATGAAGGGTTGTCCTATGACATATGATAGTCCTATTCAAATGATTAGTAGGGAAACTTCTCATGTTTCTCCCATATTTTAGATTCCTATTTGAATAGTTGAACATGACTTTGACTTGTTTGAGCGTCAAAAATAGATTGAGCAAGACCACGAGCTTGTAGTAAGTGCATGTTTAAATGATTTTTTATTATAGTTTACAATTATTTTCTTAATATTTGGTTGAATGTATTTTATGTTAATTTTGTAATAATACTTGTATTTGAATAGGTTCAGTTACAGTAAGCTATGAGTGTAGGACCCATAGTCAGACATTGGAGCAATCCAAGGCATTAGAGGTGTTTCCATTTACTAGCAAGGCATCCCAGGGAGAGTCTTCTTTGAGGAAGGTAAAGAGAGGGAGGATATTTGATGAATAGGATGTCTTACATGAGATATAATTTTTTATATGCCTATATGTCAATTTAAACATTTTTGGTATTGTATATGCATATATGACATTCACCCAACATTAGATACTATGTTGGTAGATATAATTTTTTGTATGCCTATTAGGATAATCAATTTATTATTGAAATTGAACATATGTGACTATATTTTATGCCTATCATTGCAATATATCTAATTTATATTTAGTTTTTATTTCAGTTTGTGTTATTGTATAGTTTTGTTTTGATCTTCTAAACTATTATCTATTAGATCTTGTATTTAATGTTGTTCACAAATGAGGATTAAAAATTATTCTTTTCAATGATATAAATCTCAGATCTCCAATATTATTTTAAATTAAAGATTTTATTTCATTGTGTAGGGGAAATGAATAATGACACTCTTATCTATTTTTCATTTTTCATCACCAATTTATAACTTTTTAATTTATTATTAACATAATTTGATTACACTTAAACCCATACCCAAGCATGTTCAAACTTGTATAATGCAAAGACATAAATCATTCATAAATCCCTACAAATTTATCACTCTTATAACTATACATGTAAGTTACCTAATCTTTCACCTTCACTTGGCTCTAAAGCTTTTTTGACTAGTTTTTCTTGACACTAGGCCTACTTCTTGTATGCCTTCTATTATCCCCTAATACCACCTAATGCATAGTTTTTTCTTCTATGTTTAAGAAGGATATGAAAGTCCTATTCATGTGATTTAAGATCATGAATAATTACAACCTCAATTATCCACTTTTATTCTCAACTCGATTCCAAATCCACTCTCAAACAATATTCTTGTAAACTAGTCAATTACTCACTAGGTCAATACGTCAATAAGTCAATTACTCATTAAGTTTCTAGGTCTCTAGACCTAATTATTTCTCTAATAGGTAAATTTATAAAAATAGAGTTTAAATATCTTAAAAATTATATTTATACTAGTATTTTATCAATTGTAACATGTTCTAACCCTTACCCAATTTTATATAACTCAAATCAACCAAAAACTCATCTCACCCAAGTTTTAACATGTTCAATAGGCCAAGAGTTCAATAGAACTATTATTTCAATGCTTTTTGACCAAAAAATGACACTAATAACACATTTTTATGGGGTGGATAATGTATATAATTGGGTTATTAGCCTTCCATCAGGCCCTATTGACAAACCCACCACCCATTCTGGCCTCAAGAACACCCTTCCCAATACAAGAAAAATGTAATTTTTTATCCTAAGTTCAAACATACATAAAAAAAAAATTATAAGTCATTTATGTGAACCATTATATCTATTACCTACCCCTTTAATCCCTATAATTACATCCTAGATAATTTAGGTGTAACCTTCGAGAGAAATCCATTGGATAAGTTGTAGTGATGGGTCCAAAAATGCAACTTTTTATCATTAAACAAGCAAATTCTTGAGCTCCAATCGCATTTCTACCTTCAGCACCTCCACCTAGGAATATATAACTTTGATCACATCCATATATACAAATTACATGTTATCACAACACCCTGACATTCAAATCCACCCAAAAGTGCATTTTTGCTACTATTTTAGAACGTGGAAACAAAAATTATAAGTCATTTATGTGAACCATTATATCTATTACCTACCCCTTTAATCCTATAATTACATCCTAGATAATTTAGGTGTAACCTTCGAGAGAAATCCATTGGATAAGTTGTAGTGATGGGTCCAGGAATGCAACTTTTTGTCATTAAACAAGCAACTTCTTGAGCTCCAATTGCATTTCTACCTTCAGGGCCTCCACCTAAGAATATATAACTTTGATCACATCCATATATACAAATTACATGTTATCACAACACCATGACATTCAAATCCACCCAGAAGTGCATTTTTACTACTGTTTTAGAACATGGAAACACTGACAATAAATATTGTCAAAGTTTAAGTTATAGTTGTAAAACTATGGTTTAGATGCTTCCTAACCAAAAAATTACACTTGAAACACATCTAATGGGTCAGATAATGTATATTAATATGTTTTTGGCCTCCCATCAATCTTGATTGACAAACCCACCACCCATTCCGACCTTAAGAATGCCTTTCCAAATATAAGAAAAATGCATTTTTTTAGCCTAAGTTCAAACACATGTAAAACAAAACCTATAAGTCATTTGCATGAACCATTAGATCTATAACATACCTATTTAATCCCTTTAATCTCAACTTGAAGCACTCAGGTGGAAGATTAAATATCAATCTGTTGGATAAGTTGCAGCGAGGGGTCCAAAAATGCAACTTTTTGGCATTAAACAAACAACTTATTGAGATCTAACTGGTATTTCTTCCTCTGAGACCTCCACATAAGAATATATCACTTAAGTCACATTTAAATAGTAACATTACATGTTATAACACCACCATAATTTCTAAATCTATCAAGAAGTGCATTTTCACTACCATTTCAAAGCACGGAAACACTGACAATAAATATTGTCAAAGTTTAAGTTGTGGTTACATAACTCAGGTTTCAATGCTTCTTGGCTGAAAAATGACACTAAAAAAACATCAAATTTGGTTTTTAACATCTATGATTAGGTTTTTGGCCTCCCATTAGGCTCGATTGACAAACCCACCACCCATTCTGACCTCAAGAACGTCCTTCCCAATACAAGAAAAATGCAATTTTTTAGCTTAAATTCAAACACATAAAATGAAACTTGTAAGTCATTTTTATGAAATTTCAAATCATTATCATACATTTTTAATCCAAATAATCACACCCTATATCACTCAGGTTGAATCTTTGATAGCAATTCATTGGATAAGTTGTAGTGATGGGTTAAAAAATACAACTTTTTAGCATTGAACAAGCAACTTCTTGAGCTCCAATTCAAAATTCTGCCTCTAAGACCTCGACCTAGGAACATATAATTTTTATCACATCTATATATTTATATTAAATTTTATAAAACTACCATGAAATTCAAATCCACCTGGAAGTGCATTTTCACTACCTTTCGAAATGTAGAAACACTGACAACAAATGTTGTCAAAATTTAAGTTATGGTTGTAAAACTCTAGTTTAGATGGTTCTTGACCAAAATTGACACTAAAATAAATTCCAAGGTGGATTATAACATATAGGACCAGGTTATTGGCCTCCCATTAGGCCTGATCGATAAACCCACCACCCATTCTGGCCTCAAGAATGGCCTTCTCAATATAAGAAAAAAGTAATTTTTTAGCTTAAGTTCCAACATGCATAAAATGAAACATATAAGTCATTTAAATGAATATTTATATCCCTAACATACCTATTTAATCCCTATAATCTCACCATAGATCACTCATGTGGAATCTTTGAGAGTAATCAGTTAGACAAGTTATAGCAAGGGGTCCAAAAATGCAACTTTTAGGCATTGAACAAACAACTTCTTGAGTTTCAACTAGCATTTCTTCCTATGAGACATCCACATAAGAATATATCACTTTGATAACATCCAAATATTAAAATTATATGTTATAACATCATAATGACTTTTAAATCCACCTAGAATTGCATTTTCTCTACCATTCTAGAGCATGAAAACACTAAAAATAAATGTTGTTAAAGTTTAAGTTATGGTTACATAACTCTAGTTTTGATGCTTCTTGATTGAAAAATAACACTAAAAACACATTAATTTTGGATTATAATGTCTAGGAATAGATTCTTGGTCTCCCATCATGCATGATTGACAAACCCACCACCCATTCTAGCCTCAAGAATGCCCTTTCCAATACAAAAAAATGCAAATTTTTAATGTAAGTTCAAACATACATAAAATAAAACCTATAAGTCATTTTTTTAAACCATAAAATAAATTCCCTACCTATTTAATCCCTATAATTATATGATATAACACTTAGGTGAAAAATTCAATATAACTTCATTGGACAAGATGTAGTGAGGGGTCCAAAAATGCAACTTTTTAGCATTGAACAAATAACTTCTTGAGCTCCAATTGCCATTTCTACCTCTGAGACCTCCACCTAAGAATATATCACATATATATAGTCAAATTACATGTTATCACACCTTGAAAAAATTTAAATCCACCTATAAGTGCATTTTCTCTACCGTTCTGGAGTGCGAAAACATTGACAACAAATATTGTCAAAGTTTAAGTTGTGGTTATAAAACTCTAGTTTCAATGCTTATTAACTAAAAATTAACATTATAACATGTTTGGGGGGTATATAAAATATAGTACCAAGTTTTTATACTTTCATCAGGCCTAATCAACAAACCCACCACCCATTCTAGCCTTAAGAATGCCCTTCCCAATACAAAAAAAATGCAAATTTTTAGCCTAAGTTCAAACACTCATAAAATGAAACCTTTAATTAATTTCCTAAGCTTCAATCACATCCAACCTGAGCTTTTCTTATCTTCAAAAATATATAATTATTTATTTATAGGGCCAACCATGTGAAGGTGTAAGCTTATCTTGCACCACTAACCTATAAAAGAAAAACTAGTAAGTAATTAGAAATGAAATTTATATGTATGACCTAGAAAATAAAAACCATTTCGTAAAATTAATTACATTTACATTTGAAAAGTCAACATACCTATGTATTTCAATCTAATGAACCACTAGGATCTACTCTAACCTTAATAGTATCAATAATAGATTCATGGTTTGACCCCCAAACTATCCATAATTTCCTATTTAATGGCCTCCCATTATATTTTTGTAATTGAATATTCATTGCAAGAATCAAATTTTAATAGTGTAGTATCTTCCTATGCATTTTCTCTTCAAACAACCATTGATCTAAATATTTTATATTATGTTGTCAAAACCAAGTTCCAGTGACTACCACTGACCCAGTGGAATAGTCAATGTTTCTCCATCTATAATTGGGGAAGTCAATTTTTTCTTTCTCTCTACATACTAACACAAATATTAATCAGTGATTTATTAATTATCATCATCTACAATAACTACATAACATGACCTATATCATAAAAAATAGTTTTTAATGGCAATATGAAGATATATAATGAGAATAAATTGTACATAATGAAAAATATTCTACCTAGCTATACTAGATCAGAAATATGGTCAAAGTCATATGATGATGTCATATTTATAAGTTGTAATGATGTTGAAACCTGATATGTTTTAATTGAAATTAAATTTTTGTAACTCTAATCATTTACCCACTCTTTTGACTCACACTCATTCTAAATAGAGTCCATGCATGCAAAATAGAAACATGCCAAGTGTCTTGTATGAACAGTCTAAGAACTTGTATTTTAGATACGAAATGAGTGGAGGTCACTTGAACCTATTAGATTCATAAAATCCTCATACTTTATCAAGTGTTAGTCCTAAATTAACCAAAAATATCTATGAACAATATAATTTGGTTGAGGACCATGACACATGTTCTCAATCCACCATTCAACCATAGTTTTTGCATTTGTCAAATGAACACCATCTTCAAATTTCAACTCCTCCCTTGTAATATCTCTTTTTACACATACTCCATCACTATCATTATCCCCTTTTCCATGGCTATCCTTGGTGAAAATCCAAATATGTTCTACACTTGTGGTAGTGTGCATCTTGCTCAACCAATAAAATATCTATACATTTTTGAATTATGATGTGCAATTACCTGGCCAAATGTAATGTTGATTGAAAGTAATGTTCCTCTAACTCAACTATTTATAGAACATATAAAAACAACCTTACACATACTTTGAACAATATGATCTATCATCATTGATATATAAATGGTACTCCCTTAACATTTTCCATTGTTTCTCTTTACTATTAGGTGCATGCATGAATGTTATATGCACAAATATTGAAACTTGTGATGAGTTGTAATACTGTGATTGAACTTCCATTTTGGGTTTGAATGTGTATTTTTTAGAAAAATAAACTACTAAAATAATCAATCCAAGTGTGAATGTATCCTTTCTTATCTTGAAATGTTCATCCAACCATCTAGCCTTGTGTGTGTGCCTTGCATACTCATAAATAATCTTCTCCCTAAATTTGACCAAAAATTTGGAAACATGTATCTTTTTTTGTAACAAGGTCACACCTTTTAGATTCTTTTCCATCTTTTACTTGATAAGTCAATAATATATATTTGATTAAACTAACTAATTCCTATGTAATTTCACTTGTAATCTCCTCATGGATACATTTTTTAAATTTTGGAAATCCACCACAAATACTATAATTTCCATTTAAACATGATTTATTGTAAAATAATTATCCATCTGGTCTTTTTAAAAAGATAGTTGGAATAAATTACCTATCTAATTTTCTTGGAAGTTCAATTCCACACTCCTACAAAATGTTATTAGTATGCAAAGTATAATGAATATGGTAAAAAATATAATAGTGCATTGAAAATTCAACATGTTAAATATAACAAGTGGTGTGTGTGTGATTTATTTTTACATAAAAGGTTTGGCCATCTCAAAATATATTTGACAAATATAAATTTATGGATGTTTTCCAAAAATTTAGAGTATAATTATGTTTAATTCATATCTAATAAATTTTTTGGATGCAGTTCACGATGATGAAAACCAACTCTTCTGTTCACAACATCTCTTGCATTTGGTGAAACTCTTATATCATATTTCCAAAATTGAGCAAGTAACTCTTTGAGAGTATCAGATATAGACTTGTACCTTCATGGAAGTATACAAGAGAATGCCTAGAGCTCATTGGTATTAGGTTAATTAAGTCTTTCATGTCTTTCAATTGCTTTCATTATTGTTTTCTATTTATACTAAGTATTCAGCTTGTTTTTGAAACCATTCATTGTTTCCCCATTTTATCACTTATTGTACAAGTTTTAAGTATACGTCAAGCAACATTAAAATCTTGGGTGTATGATTTTGGGCCTATAGTATGATATGCATCATGTAGATTTTCAATAATTTCATTGTTTTCATCATTCATGTTAGATGTTCTTAGTCCTAATGTGTAAATTATAGGTCTCATCTTAATCAATTTTATCAATTAAACAAATAATTTACATCTTTGACTATTATAATCCAAATTATGAAAGAAATTATCCCAAATTTGTTGAGCCATTCTTCTTGAATGGCGACCAGACATTTTGTTATGCATTGGTTCTAAACTATTTCCATCGACTTCAATTAAGTATTTTCTATGCACAATTTTTTGAGGTGTTATTAGTGGTGAAATTTTTTGAGAGGGTGTTTCAAAATCATTATCACTTTCATTTTTTAGAGGTGGGATGACATTTTATTCATTATATGTTTCCATGAAATTTTATTGATGGCTAATTTCATCACTATTAATTTCCATCAAATTTTCTTCATTCATGGGGGGTGAAGCATCATACATAGACTCATCATCAATAAAATAAAAAACTTGGAACTTTGAATGTAAACTTTCAGTATTATCTAATTAATTATTGTCAATTTCATTATTATTCATTTCATTATGGTCGATTTCATCATTAGTCAATTTAGTATGGTCAATTTAATCATTTTATAATTCATTATTGTCAATTGGCTCATTATCTATGGCATTTGGTTCATCAATATTAGGGTTTGTACCATGTCTACCATGAAGTTTTTACATTTGTTTTTTATTTCTCTCTCTAAAATCTTCTAATTACTCTGGTGTTTTGTTCTTAAATATCTTCTTCCTTGAACATGATCAATCACCCATCAAGGATAATTTACAACTTTTCAAAGGTGGGGTCAAGTACATAGGTATCATAGGTCCCACAGAAGTATGCAGAGAATGTTTATGGGGATATAATTATTGATTGGGGTGAAAAATAGACATTAAAATTTGATCTTAGTCTATAATAATAATAATAATAATAATAATAATAATAATAATAATAATAATAATAATAATAATAATAATAACGTAATTGTGTTATTACATAGCACAATCATGTTATTTATTAGACTAGGTTTTGCTTCAACATACATATTGAGAAGCATATATTAAGAATAATGTGATCACGTTATTTTTTATACTAGGTTCTACTTCAACATACATATTGAGAAGCATATATTAATAATAATGCAATCACACTATTCTTAATACTCAATTAGGGTTAGAAATTAACATTGAGAACTCGGTGTTATCTATATTAAGAATAATGTGATCATGTTATTAAATAATGTGATCACATTATACTTAATATAGATTAAGGATTATAGATTAGGGATTAAGGAATTAGTGCATAGGGTTTAGAAATTATGGATTATGGGTTAGGGGTTAGGGGTTAGGGATTAGGGATAATAATTTATGTTTTAGGGATTACAATTTATGTCTTAAGGTTTAGGGATTAGGGATTAGGGCATGTAGGGTTTAGATTTAAGGGTGTATATAAGGTCTAATCACTATATGCCATGTGTGAACCTAATTTTTATTACAAAGGATGTCAATTAACTAAATAAATTGGTAAATAGGAAAAAAAATTGGTTTATAATTTAAATTATAGTGTTTATAGCTTAGGTTTAGCATACACAGGGTCAATCACAAAGATAATTCTTAGTATAAATGATGTTAATTTGGGATAAAATGATTGGTTCAAGGTTTAAATAGTTTATATTTATGGTTTAGAGTTTAGGGATTAGGAAATTTAAGAATTAGGGCTTGGGGTATAGGTTTTAGGGTATATAAGGTATAATTATGATGGTGATTAGGGAAAATTGGAGATGATCAACCCCAAAATCACAATTTATAGTCATGAAATTAGGCTAAAGGGGATCAAAATAGCCCCAATTTACTTTAGATGGATAGTTAGATTAGTACTACAAAGGCTAATTTTTGGACATAGGTTTAAAATATGCATTTTATGACATCTCATGATAAAATCAGTTATATTGTAAGGCATGTATGTTTGTGGCATGTAGTGGGCATTAGGTCATAGGGTTTACAATTTATGTTTTAGCGATTAGGGATTAGGGCATATAGATTAGGTTTAATGACAAGTATATAATTTTGAATTGCTCTATACCATGTGAACCTAATTCTTACTACAAAGGATGTTAATTAGGACTAAATCGATTGGTAGATATGGAAAGCTTATGGTTTACAATTTAGGGTATAGTGTTTATAGTTTATGGTTTAGGGCTTAGGTTTTAATGTATATATGGTTTAGGGTATACAAGGTCAATCACAAAGATAATTGAGGATGATTTAAATCACTTCGACCCATTTATGGCTATAGAATGTGTTTTGGGTTTATCATTATACCTTGGATGTCATCATGTATATTGATTTAATTAGTTAAATGGGGCGATCATTCATGTGATTTAGGCTAAACTAAGCCCTTTGAACTTAATTTTGAGTCTAAATTATGTTAATTTATGATAAAATGATTAGTGCCTTAGGGTATATAAGATACAATCATGAAGGCAATTGGGGAAAATTTGAGCTCTTTGAACCTATATCTATGAGTAAAGAATTTGATTTTGATCTTAATTAACCCCCACATCATCACAGATTGAGCTGATTAAGTCAATTATGGTTTAATGAGTGATGCAATTTTGACCAAGTTCATCCATATGAACCTAATTCTAATTATATATATAAAGGATGTTAATTGGGGCTAAATTTATTGGTTTAGGGTTTAGGGTCTATAATTTAAAGGGTTTGGGGTTTAGGGCTTATGGCTTAAGGTTTAATGTAAATGATACAAGGTTTGGGGTTAAAGTTAAAAGGTACAGGGTTTAGGGTTTAAGATATCTGATATAGGGTCCAATAACTAAGGTAATGGAAGAACATTTGAGCTGATTTTTCACCTATTTATGATAATTATCTTCATGTTTGCATTTATAATAAAATTAGGGTCAATTATTACATGTACATGTTGCATACATGTTATACTATCAATTGATCCATTAAGTTGGTTTAAGGGCTCAATTTTGCCCAAATCATGCCCCTAGTTGCACAAATTAACTAATTAGATCAATTCATTATTAAATATTTTGATTTTTCCCTAAATCATATCTTTCTCTTGAATGGGTTTAAATTTCCCTCAAATGCCTCCTCAATTAAAATAATCAACTAGCCTCCTCTTTGGTTAATTTGGTTGAAGTGGCTTTAAATATCCCCAATTTACTTCAAATGCATAGCTAGATTGGTACTCCAAAGGCTAAGTTTTGGCCATAGGTTTAAAAAGCGCATTTTATGAAATCTTATGATAAAATAAATTATATCATAAGGCATGCATATTTATGGCATGTAGTGGGCATTAGGTAATAGGGATTATAATTTATGTTTTAAGGATTAGGGATTAGGGATTAAGGCATAGGGTTTAGGTTTAAAGACCTATATATAATGTTTAATCACTCTATGTCATGTTCAAACATAATTCTTACTAAAAAAGATGTTAATTGGGACTAAATTAATTGGTAAATAGGTAATGTTTATGGTTTAAAATTTAGGTTATAGTTTTTAAGGTTTATGGTTTAGGGATTAGGTTTTAATGTATGTATGGTTTAGGGTACACAAGGTCAATCGCAAAGATAATTGAGGATAATTTGAATCTCTTGAACCCATTTGTGACTATAGAAAGTGTTTTTGGATTTTAATTAAACCCCATGTCCAAATGTAGATTGAGTGAATTAATTAAATGGGGTAATTAGTCATGTGATTTAGGCCAAACTGAGCCATATGAAATTAATTATTAGTCTAAATGATGTTAATTTGGGCTAAAATGATTGGTTCAAGGTTTAAAGAGTTTATATTTATGGTTTAGAGTTTAGGGATTAGGAACTTTGGGAATTAGGACTTAGGGTATAGGTTTTATGGTACATAAGGTACAATCGTGATGGTGATTGGGGAAAATTTGAGCTCCTTGAACCTAGATCTATGAGTAAATAATGTGATTTTGGGATCAATTAGCCCTCACATCATCGCATATTGAGACTACAAAGTCAATTATGGTAATTAATGATGTGATTTTGACCAAGTTCATCCCTATGAATCTAATTATTACTATATATAAAGGATGTCAATTAGGGTTAAATTTATTGGTTTAGGGTCTACAATTTAAAGGGTTTGGGGTTTAGGGCTTATGGATTCGGGTTTAAGGTAATTCTACAAGGTTTAGGGTTTAATTTAAATGGTATGGAGTTTAGGGTTTAATATATAAGATATAGGGTTCAATCACTAAGGTAATTTAAAGAAAATTTGAGATGTTTGTTCACCTAATAATGATAATTACTTGAACATGTTTGCATTTTTGATAAAAGTAGGGTCAGTTAAGCCATACTTGTTGCATACATGTTATACAATTCATTAATCCATAAATTTTGTTTAGGGGATCAATTTTGCCCAAATCATGCCCTTAATTGGACAATTTGACTAATTAGATCAATTCATGATAGAACCAAACTTTTAATTTTGCCCCAAATCATATCTTGCTCTTTAAGGGGTTCAAATTGGCCTCAAATGCCTCCTAGATTAAATGAATCAACTCTTTGATTAATTATATATAACATTATATTAGGGATAATTTCACTTCAAATCACATTGAATATATAATTTAAAATATGTTCACGTGGCTCATCTTGACCATAATTACCTCCACAATTAAACTAATCAACATTTACATCCATTAACTAATTAATTCAAGTTTATGGAGCTCAAAACCACATTCTATACATGTAGAAATTTCATATAAATAAATTATATTTCTTTGCTTCAATGGAGATAATGAAATTGGAGATGATCAACCCCCAAATCACATTTTATAGTCATGCATTTAGGTTGAAGGGCCTCAAAATTGCCCCAATTTACTTCAAATGCACAACTAGATTGGTACTCCAAAGGCTAAGTTTTCGCCATAGGTTTTAAAAGTGCATTTTATGACATCTCACAATAAAATCAATTATATCATAAGGCATGTATGTTTATGACATCTTTGAGCTTGACAAAAGAAAACTTCTTATATGTAAAATAGTTTACTAACACATTGATAAACCTTGAAAATATATCCTTATAAAACTTCACTTACTAACTCAAATAATCTTATCAGAGACTCAGATAATACTATAAAGTTTATAAAAACAAACGTAGTCCTGTTTAACCAAATTCAGCCTCTTTTAGGACTGTATACACTCTTGACACAAAATACAATGACCCTTGATTTACTTGTTGTTGTTCCAAAACACCATTTTAATCTTGTGAAGGCTATAAATTACTTTTCAAATACCAACTTTAAAATAACTAATCCTTAAACATTTATAATATCACTGAACTCTCTTTCAAATATAATACTTTAGGTCCATTAGTACTCAGTTAGAGGATCCTTGTACTCCAATTATTTTTTGGATAATATAATTTATTTAATCATGTAAAAAATGAAATCTAAACTAAATCTACTAAATTATGAATGATTTGGATCATTGGATCACCCAAAACTAACTTTTGACTTCTTGACCTTGTCTAGGATGAACTAAGACTATTTGCATTTTAAATAAGATTAGACTCATGTCAAATGAACAATAAATTGATTCATAAGTTAATACATCTCTAATTATCATTAAATGCTATCAAATCTTGATAAGAACATTAGTCCTAAGAAATAATCTTAATCAACCAAACTTTGTTCTTAAGATTACTAGGCCTAATGGCTCCTTTAGTAGGTCAAAATGCAAATTTGGGTTTTAGGGTGTTGTGAATATATAACACCATCATGTTATTAATGTGATCATGTTATTAAGTAAAATTATCACATTGTTAATTTAGTTAATAATGTGACTCCATTAATATATTGATCACATTATTAATGTGATCGTACTATTTGAATTTGAATTCAAATCCTACACCTTTTGGCTTGGGAATGGCTTGGATTTTAGAGCCAACAGCTTAGACTTGTCAATGTACAGCCAAATTTTTAGAGTTATGATAAAAAACAATAAATTTCAACTTTGATTTCCAAATACACTAAGAATTTCAACTTGAATATTCAAAAAATTAATACCATCATGATGAGCAAGCTATCCTCTTTCCAAAAATATGATTTTTATAATTTTTGGACTAATTTAGGGTTTCAAACTATGTTGATTTATAACTATATCATTTTTAGGCCACTACATATCACAAACATACATGCCTATACATGTTCATGTAATTTGTCTTTTGTTGATCCAAGTGAAAAACAAGTTATATGGTCACACACTAGGCCTAATTCTACACACATTTAAAAAAAGAATTGATTTTCTTTTTTTTTTGAGGTAGCTAGATCCGTCACTTTGATGACTATCCATTTTGTTGTTAGTTTTTAGGATATGTTTACTTGAAAAAATCATAAAAAATAGGATTCATTGAAAAAATATAAAAAAATATGGGTCACAAACTAGATCTTATCTAAATTTTCACCAAAGGTTTTTAAATATTATTAAATATTGCTCAAAAAATGGTGTGCCACACGACCATCTATCTACTCTATTTTTTAAAAAAATAGGAGTTCCTCTTCAAATTTTAGATGTTTAACCTAGTTATACTTAACCATTTACTTTAGAAAAATAGTATTTTGGAAATTAGACTCAAAATGCTACATTTCATGTTCTTACACCATCTTCAAATTTGGACTGTAGATACCTCAAATTATCTATAGAAGTTCATATTTATGAAATTTCAGGAAAATTGTGTCCATGTGTAGGCCACTTTTTGTCCCCCAAGTTTGTGTACTTACCCCTTACTTATATCGTACTCCTTGTACATAGTTTATTTTCATGTTGCTTTTATATAGCTTATCTCTATAAAATCCAAAAATAGTATAACATGTCAAAAACATAAAAAAACATTCAAATAATTGCTCAAAAAACACAAAATTAAAGATTATATGCATTTTTATGTTTACATTTATTATATTTGATAGACACTACATCTATTATCTATCTTAGTATAGTCATTTTTATCATACATACATTCTTCACTTGTTCTTCTCAAGTGCTTGTAGATTTCTTATAGGACTTAGGTCTACTACATTGATTTAGACTTGTTATTATCTATCCACTTAGGGGCATCCTATACACAATTTTTATTACCAATTTTTATCATTATATACTCTACATCTATCCTTAGCATCATTATATATTGATATTGATCATGCCACTCTTACTCATTTTTTTTACCGGCTATTACTAATTTAAACTCAACATATGTACATCCTAGCTATTACATAGATTTATATTACATATTAATGCATACTTTAATTTCTAGCTTACCTAGTGTAGACTTGATTTTATTTATATGCCTCTTCTATTTGAGGACATTTAAAAAAGCCATTATTTTTTATTTCTACACCGCTTCTATTCACAATTTGTATGCTTTGGACATTTACCCATGTCCTTGTGTTTACCTTTCCTAATTGTATATGTAGACATTTTAACATGTCGATCTATGTGGCTCTAAGCCAACTTACTTGTTTCTTGAGTATGTGGACATTTGAACATGTCCTTGTATGTCTTGTTTTCCCAAATTTAGTGACATGTTCCCATGTCCATTGTAATGTGGCTCCTAGGCCTACTTTATGTGCCTCATGTGTTTTGTATGTATGATTTCTTGTATGAAGTATGTCCATGACACTTGTATTTGATTGTTATACACACCAATTTTTGATGCCACAAGGGGCCTCATGCATCTACCCTTCCTACTTCGGTGCCATGATGGACATCATATCCCATTCCCCTAGATATCTACTCAATTTTAATTAGATTTGTTATTACATATATTGATTACATTTATCTTGACACCATTATGATTGCTATACATGACATACATCTTTCATTACATACTTATAGTCATATTATCTTACATTCTGATGTTAAGTATACACATTATATTGGATTATCACATAGTTATCATATATGATATAGCTAACACACATTTTGTAGAGCTTTTTCATTTGAGGATAGTTATTTCATAAGTTCAAAAATTCCCCTCAAAAGAGGGGGCATTCATAGGGGTTTATCATAAATATAAAGCTCCTATGTTGCATTCACAATACATTTTTCAATACATAGGCTCAGTTATAGAAAATTAGACATAGGTAAACATAGTGGGAAAATAGAAACCTAGAAAGTAGTATAGTTACATAAAATTTAGACCAGAAGGACACTAGCACCCAAATGGAAACATTAGCACCACATGGCACTACTATCCAAGATATGGTGCTATTGTCCAATATCCTCAATTTCATAATATCTCAGATTGGCTAAAATAACATAATAGGTATAGTACATGTTTACATAGATTTAGTGATAAATTTATCAATTATATGTAATTTTGCTTAGATTCATATCAATTTCCTAGATTAGAAGTAACATACATGATGCGACCATTCCCATATTCAATTCATATACCCAGATATAGTTTATTACAACTCAATCTAGAATCCATATACTCAGATATCAAATATGGGGGCATGGACATGATCATATGAAATGGAAAATTCCATGTCATTCTCTACACTATATATACCCAACATCATATTCTAGGTTACACACCAATTTCATGCCTTATTCCATATATAGTGGTTGGCATTCTCAAGTGGTATGGAGCCACCTAATGTACTCGAGTAGCCACATAGTCAACATACATAGTTAGATATACTCAGTTAGACATTTATAATACTTTGTGTAGTTTAGTTTCATATGCATCTACTACACATGGGTGGATAATGATGGGGTCATAACCTAATTGATTTCTTGAGACACCCACATGAGAGGGTTAAACACACTATTTGTCCAATTCAAGCTATTAGCAAGTCATGATCCACTAAGCAAGGGTGGGCATTGATGGAGTCAAAACTAGATTGAATTATTGAGCCACCCAAAAATGAGGATTGAGAAAGCTATCAGCTCAGACGAAGCTATTCACTAATTGATCACTATACACACACATAGGTTATCACCAAGGTCATGCATTTCAAGTACGCAATGAAGTGTATTCATTCCTTTCCTTTTTCCCATATCTTTATTTAGTTTTACTTATTTACTTAGTTTAGTCTTTTGATTTTTATATATCTTAAGTAAGGACATATTAATGCATTTTACATTTTTAGGACACACATTAGATCATGCTTCACATACTCAGACCCATCTTCACACACTTAGACTCTACTTCATTGGCTTCCCCTCCTAGGTAAGTCTAGGTATGCTTATTTTTCCTTCATACTAATCATTGCATTTTATTGCATTTCTATAATAAAGTGGGAGGGGGGGTTGGGAATTGAGGGGATGTAATCACCCAAAAGTTTTATTTGAGTGCTAAGAGTGATTTGAGACTAATTATCCTTAGTTTATCCCTATACCTATCCTAGATCCTATTGTCACACTTATCCAGCCTTCATGCAGGCTACAAACATCCTTAGTTAGCTCCAAAGCAATCCCAGACCCTCATTTCCTAATCTTAGCCCTTTGTGATTAGTGTTATGCTAATTGGACACTAGCACCTTAATAAGGACACTAACACCATGTGGCACTAGTGTACCCAAAATGGCACTAATGTCTTTGCCCTAGTTTTTTTTCTAAATGGATGTCTTTTCAAAACTAAATCCTCTTAAGGTCAGCCTAGACATCTTTTATCATCTACACAAGTAATATAGAAATATATATACATGAATTTTATCCCTCTAACTAGTAGATGGAAATCATATGTAAAATACACATTCAAACATAGAAAAAGTTGAGCACAATTAAGGTTATCAATCCCTATTATATCCTACTTATGCATATTACCATCTATAACAACCATAACCTTAGCTTTTCTAGACTTCTAGTCTCAAGTGCATTCAAGGCACTCAAGCTCATTATCATACTGAAATCACTTGAAATTGAACTAAGACTTAGGTGGGGATAATTAAATCAAGCTTAACCCCTCCTTAGAGTATTGGTATGTAGGAAATTATCTTCATAACAGGGTGTTAAGGACGTCCAGCCTACCCTACTAACACACACACTTTTTAGCTCATTCCCTAGTTGTATGGAGGATTAGGGTTTGCATAATAAACAAATAATTACATTCATAATACAAATTTTCATAAATTGTGTGTTTAGGAATATACCCTAGAGATCTAGACACATGTGCACTCAAAATTTTGGGATAGTCTTACATAGAGGACACCACTACCAATATCAAGAAACTACAACCACTTTTCCAATAATGGTGTTACTATTCAATTTTGACACTACTATCCAATTTTGGCACTATTAACCAATTATGTTACTCTATCCAAGAGGGTTTTTGACACATGAATCCAATTTATGACACTCATACCAGCTTCCATCTCAGTTTCCAACACTCGAATCATCTATATCAGTTGTTTTCTAGATAAGTCTTTATTTACACTATTATTACTATTTTTAGAAAAGTCAAAGATAGTTAATTTTTTAACAAATCAATTGATATATTTATTTCATATTATTTCCCTAATTTAGTCTACTCAACTCTTTAACAAACATAGGATTTATACTCACTAAGTCCTAAAAAGTTAAAATATAGACATATTGTTGTAAGGCAAAATATCATGAGAATCTAAATGTAAACCATATATGCATGGTGATATTATATTTTTTTATTCAAGTGAAATTCTATAAACATGAGATAATTCATAATTATTTTCATGCTGTTCTAGTGTGTGATTAAAAGAAGAGTGTGAAGAAGTAGCAAAACTAGATTCTTTCATTTCAAAGTTACTTTGTTCATTTTATTCATCATCATAGTATTTAATATTATACTACTCATATTCATATTAATAATTATAATATTATAGTTCACCAACAGTTTACTCATATATATAATTAGATCATTAATCACACGAGTTTTCTTATTCATCCATTCATTATAAAAAAACATAAGGCATGACATGACTATATTGTAGGAAATATAGGGGATAGTGACTATTAGGGACTTTAGCTTGTTTGTTAATATTTAATTTAAACACTGATAAAGAATTTAAGACACAATAAAATACTACTCTTTCTAAGTAAGCAAACATATACGTATTACTTTCATAAGGTTCAAATAAAGAACTGACTACTCCAAAAAAACCCTAAGGAATTTTTGGAATAAAAAATAGGCATCTGATTTTAAAAAATAGTAGATAAAAAAATCCTATAAATTATGTTTAAAATAGTTTTATAATTCATCCTCGGTCCAAATTTACCAAAAATAGTAAATCACAAATTCTAAAAAACCTATATAGTATTTTTAGCAAATATAAAATAGTTTTTTTATCCACTTATTATGACTAGAAAAAATACTAGAACATTTTTAAAAAGAGTTATTTTGATTCCCATCTCATTTAATCAAGAAATAACCCTTCTCTTATTCAAATAAATATATTAAAAATATATATATATATATATACTTTTATCGAAGCTTATTTAATCTAACGCATTTATTTTTATTTTACAAGGCTTCATTATGGAAGAGGAAAGAACAAGATTCCTTATTAGGTTTTTTTTAATATCTAACTATAAATAAAAATGAAATTAGTATGATTAATCAACATTCCATCCTAGCAAATGAAATGGTTTTAAAATATCACAAATGATGCCATAAACACACTTTCTGAGATTGTGTGAAATCTCCAATTTATTGCATCTCTCAAATATTGGGTATAATGTTTGAACATAGTCATGAAAAAATTGATAGACTATCCAATAATTCAAATAGCCTAAATTTTTTTCATGTAAACATAATTATAGAATTTACTAAACAACTTAGATTATGGGGATTTAAATATGTTTCTTGAACATTTAAATTTATATATTTTAAGCACATTTAGAGTATTTAGAAATCTTGAATATATATGTCCATCTGTAATGGTTGATTTATGTTTAAATGAGTAATTGGATTTACATTTTTTATTATTTAATAGCCTAACATTACTCTACAATCCCAATATGTGGCTCCCATATTTCATCGTAGGGTTACAATATTAGTGTGGATTAGTTATATGGGTTAGTTTAGTTGAAGTTCTATGTCACTCAACAACCTAGAAATATTCCAATTATTATTTCTTCAATGAGGATAGGGGGAATTTGAATTCTTAATCCATTTCACTTGTCTTAGTTACATAAATTGAGGGTTGATCACCCTAAAATGCTTCAATAAAGAATCACTGTCTTTAACAACTTATAAGGCAACATTTTTCAACCATACATGTGTACTCTTTCTTTGCTCTTCAATTTGAATTTCAATGTATACATTTCCAAAGTTATCTTTATGGATATTGACTACCATATTTTCATTGTAGGGTTTACTTGGAGAAAATTTCACATTTTTAGCATTCTACCAAATAAAAATTTTGTTTTAAACACTTACATACATTTTTACCATTTTAATCTAGTGTTTGTATTGCATTTCAATGCTATAATGAAATGTGGGAATTTATAGACACTAAAATTTGGTAATTTCTACTTCACTATGTCAGTTTTGACATACATTCACCCTACATGATTTGTGTGTACAAACATGAATCTCTATCTCCATTCTTTCACATTCATAAAGCCTAAAAATAATTTTTACAAAAAATAGTACTATCAAAAGATAAGAATATATGAGTTAAAAAGGGCCTAATCCCAAGTATTTTTATATGCATATACATAGATAAAATCCCAAAAATTATATATGCGTGTGGAAAATAATTAAACTTGTAAATATTTTTTAATCCCAAAGTGTAATCTAGTATTTGGAGGTATAAAAAATTGCTAAAATACATATAAATTAAAAAAAACATGTATAGCTTATTATAAGTGAGAATTGACATATAATAAAAAGTAATGTGTATATAATGAAAATAAATAAAAATATAATGTTATGAGTTTTTTTATTATAACACATTTATGGATTGAAAGGTAGTTATTTAGAGGTATAAAAAATGTCTAAAATAAAAACAAAATTATGTATAACTTGTTCTATGTGTAATAAAGAACCTAAATAAAAGATTAATGTAAATGTATTATAATAAAATTAATAAGTGATAAAATTAAAGAAACCTTTGAGTGGGAACCCTATGGAAAAAGGGAGAAATCATCATATTTTCATTTATGGAGATGGGAAAAATAGCAATTAGGTTTGAAAATCAAACCCTGACATTAAAATTTAAAATCTCCATAAAGAAGTATGGAACTTTGATGAAAACTTATGATTTGGAAATGTTCAATCAATATACAAGTTCACTAATATGTCTACTCTTATTTAAATAAATATGAATCACAATAAGATAAATGAGAAAAAATTGAGATTTTATTAAATTTAAATATAAATTTGTATGTAATTTATTGAGATTAATTTGATAATGTAATTTACTATATTTAGAAAGTACTAAGCAGATCAATATACTTAATTTCATTATTTGACTAGTTGACTATGATTATATTCTAACATCAATAATGGATTGGAATAAGGCCTATGAGTTTTATAAATCTAAAACTATGACTCTATGCATGTAGAGACACTAATGTTAGATCTAGGTGAAGTTGACTTGGCTATGCACTCCGTCCTTACTTGGAACAAACCTAATTATGGAAGACGTAGACTCATCTTTAAGTCTCTTACTCATTCTTTACTTAGAGATTCTAAGATTTTTCTTACCCTTGAAGCTAGGGAATCTAACACTAGGGTTTCTATGGAGGAGCCTATTGCTAAGATAGAGGATGGTTTACACAACTTGTGGAAAGGATTTCCCAAATTTGTCAACACCAGTAAGCCATATTGTTCTGATTCAATGGATCATTCTCCTCGATCAAAGGGTGATAGTTCTTTATGTGGGGGGATTTGCTCTACTAATGGGTTCATTGTATTTTACATCTTGATGGTTTATATAAATGGATCACCTTCCTTTGATGCACCTTCTCCTATGGATCAACCTAGTATTATTCGTTGTCCACCTCAATCTGTTGTAGATGCCTTGGCTAAGCCCTTTAATGTGGTGGCTCCCACACTTGCTCCTCTCAGTGACCTTGTGTCCTCCCCTATCACATCTCTATTGGTTGGTTTCCACCCTTTGGATTCTCCTCCCTATGGCCATTTTATTGTTCCTTCATCATATTTCTCAAATAATGTGGTTGGAGGTCCTGAGACTCATTAGGTGTATGCAAAATGCAAGAATGTTCCCAACCTGTTCTACCACTATTTTGATTTTTTTTTAAAATCTTGGATCTCCTCATGCTCTAAATATACAACCCCTATTTTGGTGGATGCTTCTTATGTTCTTTCTCTAGTCTTAGTTGAGGATATTATTTTTGGTAATGTTTGAATTTGGGTTGCCTCATCGGTCCCTAAGATGGTTAACCCAGATCTTCCTCTGTTGGAGATGGAAGATAATATAGGTAAAAAATCCTTGATCATTAAATGTGTGGATCATTAGATTTTCCTTTAGCTCTTTTAACTTGGGCCTCATAGGTTTGTCATTTCATTGGTTCTCCTTCCTTCTCCTTGTTACATGTTAGCTTCTTCTTGGTGAAATTTTAGAGCTCAGTTGACAAGGATTTTGTGTGGAACTCTAGGTCATGTTTTTTCAACCATTCCCCATTTTAAATTACCCTTTGAGCCCTTCTCACCAGATTTGGTCCAACTAAATGCTATCCTAATATAGATTTAGATTCATTCTCTCCCTCTAGTGATGAGGAATGAGATCTTTATCAAGATCTTAGTAGAAAAAATTGGAACTTTTGTAAAGGTTGATGCTTCCTCCTAGAGCCTTAGCTCACTCTACATTTTTTCTTTCATTGACCTTTCCAAGCTTCTCCCTTTTTTGGTTAATATACTATCCTCATGGGGATCATAGACTCAACATATCAATTATTAAGGCCTTCCTTTATGTTTCTTCCATTTCCACCTCCCTAGTCATTGCATTGATGCATGTCCCTCCAAACCCTACCAAAATCCTTAAAAATTTTAAAAGAGGAAGGAATGGGAACTTGACCCATTTTTCAAGTGGTATAATTATGAAAAGTTTTACCATCCCCTTTCTCTCACTTGATGATGATGATAGATGTTATTGTGGGATATCCTAGATCTTCCCCTTGGTCCTCCCCACTCAGCTTACTGAGGAGCCCCTTCCCCACCCCAAACCTTCCCTTTTATAGAAGATACCTTGCAAGATAATCTAACCCCCCATTCAATCCCTCCTCAAGTGGACCCTCCTTGGTCTCTAACTTATAGGCCTTCAAATTGACATGCAAATGTTGGAGTCCCTTCAAAGAAGAAAGGATGTAGATTAGAGGTAGAATTACTGAGGGTAGAAGTGCACCTTCTCATATCCAATGGATCTCAATGGACCCTGGAAGACCTCCTTAGTAAATAAGGGTGATGAGCAACATGGACTTATGGATAAGTCCCTTTGGTGGACTATTATTAGGGATTGGCCTTGAGTGATGTACTATTCTAATCCATTTTTTTAGTGTTTGGGTGTTCAGTTATCCATATCTTTTATTTTTGCTACCCCTTTCTTTAGATTATCTATGGATTTTGTGTCCCTTATTTCTTTCTCTCTTGGGAAGTGGTGTCCTTTCTAGTATTTTTCTTTCTTATTCCTTCTATTTTTATATAAGAATGGGCTCCCATTTGTGTCCCATACCAGTTCATAACTCTAGTCAAAAGTGATTTACCTAATCTAATAAAAAAATTGGGATTATTTTTTAAGGTAGATGTGAACAAATTGGATGATTCCCATAATATTATTGACCACGGAGTTTTATTTTTGATCATAGAGATAAATCTAATGAATATTAAAATTAGTTGTAATATTCTTACAAATTACATATCCACATCCAATGATAACATTTTTCCTCAGACATAAATGCTTTAAATTTAGCTTTCTCATTATTTATAATTTTCAATTAAAATTTTTCACATACTAGTAGTATGAGGAAACCATCATAGTCTTAACTAGAATTTTGATTATAATACTCATTTCAATCAACCATATAAGAATATAGATCCATTGTTGGCATAATGCAAAGAGTCACTCATTCCATTGTTGTATTTATTTTTTCAAGTGCATATTTTTAATGAGGAGAGGTGGCTTGAGAGAGGGTATCTCTTGGTTTGAATTTTAAGGAAAGGCATTATGAACTTAATATAATAAGTTTTGACATATGTTATTTACATTTGGTGAATGCCAAGTGAGTGTACTTGTGTATTTGGTGTTGTGCATGACTATTTACAACCATATCTTCTTTTGTATAAATTTATCATTTCATTATCTAATAAAATTTTAGCTTACAAGTGGTACAACCCTACCCATCCCCCCATCCCAAAGAGAGAGAGAGAGAGAGAGAGAGAGAGAGAGAGAGAGAGAGAGAGAGAGAGAGAGAGAGAGAGAGAGAGAGAGAGAGAGAGAGAGAGAGAGAGAGAGAGAGAGAGAGAGAGAGAGAGAGAGAGAGAGAGAGAGAGAGAGAGAGAGAGAGAATTTCTCACAAATAATTACAAATGAAAATGAGTATGACCATTTTATAAATGGGTTGTTCCAAAAAATAAGAATGAATTAAAACATATTTGATAAAATAAGAAGGAAAATATTTTCATTAGCTAAAGGCTTATATAGTGGGGGAAGCCCTTTATATTCATTCACATGAGATAAAACCAAAATATGCTATTCTCTACCATTGTAATGCTGACACACTATGTAGTTTTGCTTAGCAAATTGGACAATGGTTTTTAGTTTGGTTTGCTATGTAATGCAGATATTTTTGTAGGACATGATAGGAAATATAACATAGAGATCTACTACACTTATGGAATAATCATGACATCTTTATAAATGCAACCAAAGAAATAACACTATTGGAAATATATAATCAGCCATTATATATTTAACTGATACTACAGTCTACAATTTTATGAGGGAAATGTTAGAGATAATTTTCTTGTGGTTTAGTTTGAAAATTTAAGAAAACAAAGGTATTATCTAATGACTTCCCAATTTGGTGAAAGGATAACAAACTGTTGGGGAAAATTATAGCAAAATACCTATTATCAAAACTATAACTCGTTACCATGATTGACTAGAGCAAAAATAGATTCCATAGATGTGATATATCATAATTTGGTATGTATCTTTATATTGTATAGCTCCCATCAATGGAAAAATGCCACTGGAGCAAGTGAAGTTTTTTTCCTCTACTAATATCTACTTGTCTCTAAAATTTGCACTGCATATTAGGCTTTTAAACTAGTTGTTAGTTACATCTGCCATGTTGAAGGATCAAATCTCCTCCCTAGAAACCCCTTTAGATTTGCCTTCAAATTATAAAATAATAATAAGATTATAAGAGAGAGATCATTCATTTTTACATAAGATTCAGTTTAACAAATAAAAAGGTAGGTGGGGAGGGGTCCTCTTCTTTCCTCACATGTTCCACTATCGCCTCTGTAAAACATGACAAGTGTAAGAAAAATCATGTAGACTAAAACCATTACTATTCAACACATTAGTAAAAGATATATAATAAAATATCTCTACAATATATTAATAGATCCTCTTAATGACTATTATTATTGGGGTTGATGATAAGATGGCAACATGTGGAAGTGGTCAGAGATTCCTTGCAGTTAAAAGCCTTATTTGTGGGCTGCCACATTTGTTATATATATGACACTACATATTCAAAGTTTTTTTTATTTTTTAAAGATTTGAGTATGGCCCAAAAGTTCATTATATAAATAAATTAGTTTTCAAATAATTGTAAAGCTTATTTATTTCATGATTAGTCCCAATTCAGGTGGAAGCCAACCAAAGCAAATCTTTAGAAAAACCAAAACTATATTATACGAATTAAAAAATTACGATCTTAAAATTATATTATATTATATTAATATATGATTACTATAATATTTTAAAAATATCAATACTACATTAATAGATATTATGATATAATATTATATTAGCAGTTATCCCAACAATGCAAGTTACGTTGGAAGGAATGTATCTTTAATTTTCAATATTTTTTTTGTAAGTGTTTTTTTGTATTGATAGAATATATTATTATTTTAACCATATGATGTGAGCACCCCCTAATGCATGAGAATTAAACTTACCAACCCTACCTACCACCTAGGACCGATCACCAGTAGACCACTTTTTCTCTCAACCAACGATGACTCCACCAAAACATTCACATTGTATCACCAATGATGCCCCCTTATGCACCTACATGGAATGCACTTTCAAAAAGCTTTGGTACTCACTTCAACTACAATAAAATAAATAATATAAACTCCTAACCTCAATGTATGTATCCCACATTAGCGACATTGCATTGATGATTCAATTTGCACATCAAACATGAAGTCCTTATGTAATAAAATAGAAAATGGTCAATAAAATATGCCACCACTCTACAAGATATAAACCCTTTTGTAATAGGTACAGTTCATGTGTATCCAATAACTACCTTGATGTTGGGGTGTGTGTATGATATGGGCCCTCTGATATACAATATCACCTGAAATACCCTGTCATTGCCCCTCATCATCACCACCCAATGCACTTTGAAATATTTCACCACTTACATTTCTTTTTTTTTAATATCTAACCCACTCTAAGTTATAGGTGGAGTGACAATAATAATAAAAGGTTGAGATCTTTTTATAAATTATTAAGATCTTTGTTGTATTTAAAGAAAACACTTATTAAATTTAATCGTAAAAACAAAAGTATAATTCCTCCAATTTTTCTTACACATTTAAGGCAACAAATAATAAATATTCATCATTGGAATAAAGACCTACTTTTTAAGGACCTTTTGTGCTCCCTACATTATGATATAAATATGTTTACACATCAAGTTAAATTTTTTAGAATTTTCCTTAGGAGAGATTAGTGATGCCCAAAGGATAGATTATTATCATAGTTTAGTAGTAATATTTTAAATATTAATAAAAGGTCATCTCAAATTAATTTAGAACATTATTTTTTTATCGGGCATGGAAAACAATATCTTTCAAACCGTTGTATTAAATCATGGATAAATCTTTAAAAATTGGAAATCCATTAGCTATTTCCATTCGGTATTAAATCATGGATAAATCCTTGAAAAATGCAACCACAAATCCTTTTCATATGCATTATTTAATCTGAATAGCATTTTTTTATGACATTCAACATTTTAAAACTATTATTATTGTGGTTGTCCAACTGTATAATACTTTTTTCACATACATAGTTGTTGTTGTGTAAGTTTCACTAAAATTTATTATAGGATTCCTAAGAAAACTTGTTAAATCATGAAAACTTTATATTTTGGTATTATTTCTTGGAGTACACTATTATAATATTGCTTTGATTTTATTTAAATTTATTTTTATTTTTAATCAATAAATTAAAAAACCTTAATTTTTTTATTTAAATGGAAATTGGGATATATTATATATGTGGAAAATAAATATGATACAAAAATAATTAAATTTAAATAAAAAAATTTATTAATTTATGTATTATGTAATTGACATATTCTTGATGGAGGTGTATTATTATTTATCTTATATGTTATATGATTATGTATGTATATTTATATAAAATAAAATTTTGTGAAGTTTAAAGAATTGTTATAGAAATAATAATGGTTACATTTCTATGTAAATATTTGTCTTTTGATAATTGAGTTTATCGACATATAAATTTTACTATCAAAATATAATTTGTGGGGTGTATGGAATTGCCTCTCGACCTCACAAGGGGAACCTTTTGAGTTTTATTTGGGCTCCACCCTATTAGGAGTGAAGAGAGTTGAATTGTTTTTATGGTAATATAGAATAGGGACCTTGCAATAAATAAATGAGCTTTGCAAAGAAATATAATTCTTCATAACGAAGGAGAGATATTTTCAAAGAAATATTTACTTTGCAATGAAGAAGTGAACTTCACAAATAAAACTTTGCTTTATGATAAATATTTGACATTTATAATTTTATTTTATTAAGATTAAATAGGGGGTTTTGAAATGGATCCCACCTTTTACAATGGAAAAAAAATATATAACAATCAATCCCAAATTAAACTCCTCTCCCAACAGAACAAAAAACAAACAACAAAAAAATAGATAAACTATAACACACAACAACAATTAACTATGACCCTCTCAAACCATTTTATTTTTGGGATCTAAGGGTCAAACTAGATGGTTTTAATTCCTTCTTACCATGTCCTATTTTTTTATTTCCTACCATATTAAAATCTCCCCCATCCCCTACATCGGGGTAAATGGGAGTGGATATTTCAAATGAATCATTTATTTGATGATTTTTCAATGAAACCTTAGCCATTGGATCTTCTCTTAAATAAAAACCCTTAATATTTTAGTGGAGATTTTAACATTCTCAGGTATTTTTTTCCAAAATTAAAGGTTTATCGATTCCTATTTCAATCTCATTTTGATCCAAATATTCAAGATTTTCAAATTTTGGTACTGATTTGAGAACTTCACTCCTAAATTCACTTACAACTACGCAAGCCACTTGGACAATAAGATATTTGAGACTAGCATCTTTCACCAAAAGTTTCCTTTTTTATGTTTTATACTTGGGAAATCATTGACCAAATGACCTATTTCAAAACATCTGTGACATTTAAAAGGTAAACCCTCATAATCAAGAGATTGAACAAAAAATGATCCCTAACTTTTAGATATATCTAAGCATGAAGCTCCTTTATGATGTCTAAGTCAACCAGAATTAGAGAATAGGTTGTATGCCCCATATATACTGTTATGGAATCCACATCTAAAAATTCACCCATAGAATTTTCTATAGCTCTAAGAATGGTAGAATCCTAAAACTATAAAGGAAGGTGTGAAAATAGATCTAAATTGATTCTGTATCAAAAGTTTTAGTGAGGGAATTGAATGTTGAATGAAAAAGCTATGCCAAAGTCATATATTTCAAATTATACCAAGCCCAAAAATATTCATCAAAAATATCATCCCTATCAACAACTCAATCAAAAACCACAATAAAAATACCTCTAGCATAGGGGTAGACTTATATTTTACCTTTCATTAGCATTTGTTAATGCCACCCCATCTTCTTCTCCTCTTCTATGATCCTTCCACCAAATCAAGGTCAATAATATGGTCCATAGACATTTGAGACCCATCATGGATGTCCAAAATAGGGGTACTCTCTAGCTCCCATGAATTTGGCTCTCCTAAGATTTACAATAATTTTTTTATACTCTTAAAAATTAGGAATATCTTACAAAATATCAAAAAAGTGAAACCATACTTTAAGAAGGTACAAATCCATCTCCAAAATAGTTATCATATCAATAAAATTTTATTACAACATCCTCATAATAGTCTACATAAGTTTCACCATGGAGCTTCATATAACTAGAAATAGATCAAATCCAAAAACATCAAATTCTATATAAGTTTGATCAAGCTTCAATTTTTAGATAATATTAGTCTTAAAAATATTCTTGATCATCAAATTATTAAATTTCAATTAAATATTTTAGAATTTTATTTTATTCAAATGCTTAATGGAGATAATCACCCCAACACAAACATGGAAATAAGTTCTAGGAAATCTTATATAAATTTTTGAGTAGTAATTGATATTGGCACTACTGGGATAAATGGTTTTTTTATAATATGTAAAATTAAAGGTTACATTTATATTAAAGAGTTTCCTTTATTTTTTTAATTTAGTTTTTTGACTTTCACACAGAGTTGTAACTACTAGGAAAATAATATGAACTAACGAATTTCTCATTTCCCTTTTTTATATCCATTACTTGGCAAATATTTATCCATATATATTACAATATATATTCAGTGCATATATCAATGTTGAGGCCTTATGAACACACTACATTCTCATATTTATAAAATTACACCTAGTTTATAATTATTAGAGTTAAAAGAAAACAAAATATTCCTCTATGGAGACCACATATCATGTACTAGAGGAGGCTACAAGGGAAAAGAACCTTAAAAATTTGATAGGAAAGCATGCAGGGTTTCAGATCTATGCTGAAAATGAGTCATTGGTTTATAGAAATGTCAATGGCAAGCCACCCAAAACATTATTAGGGCCTAAAAATAATGGTGAGGGGACTAAAAGGTTTATAACCAGGTGTAAAGGGTAGACAGATGAAGTAGAAGTAGGAGAGAAGTATTATAGAAAGGTCCTAAATAGGGAGGAGGTAGAAACCAAGAGGCAAAGTAGTTTTAGGGGAGTTGTCTTCCCCATAGAACATGGCATATCAGTCTTCAGTATCATTAAAGAAAACAAACTTGCTTAGAGGTTGTGACCACTGAATAAATGCCCAAATTAGATTTAAATCCCCTTAACTCAACCAGTTCAACTCTAATTGTAATTTTTAGTGAAAAAGTGACTCAAAAAGTTATCAACGGTGATGAATGGTTCTCTTCCAAGGGAATAATTTTTTTATTTCTTAATCTCTGACCAAAACTATCTAATCTACATGCATGGATCTGTGAAGAGTGGTAACCTCTCATGTAAGGCTGGCTAGAAATTTATCCTAGTGAAAAACAATTTTCATTATATTTTTAACATATTGAATATGAATTTTAAATTCAAAATTAAATGTGGAGCTTTGATCATCACCCCCTTATGATGAATCCATGGTTCTCCAAATTTAACCCCCTCACCAAATCATTCAATCTTAGATCCATTTCGGTTCACCTCCCTTATATTTCATTAAAATTTTGGTCAAACCTCTCCTTTAAGGGTATAGTTAACTCCATTATTGAGTTTTTACAAGTTGACCCTCCCACAACCTTATTTTCACACATAACCTATGTTAGAATCTTAGTTAACATGGACATATCTAAGGATCTACCTAAAAAAATTGAGATGAAATTAGAAGACTTATCTTGGACTCACCCCCTCAACTATGAGGCCCTAAATTTTAGTTTCCATAGTTATTTTTTTATTGGCCATTTAACCAAATATTTTAGCATCTTCAAAAAAAAGAAGGATGCTACTTGGTATAAGGATTCAATTACTCATCATCTTAATATGGAAAATGTTGAAACTAAGGGTGATGACTCAGATTTTGAAAATAATGAATCCAAAGTTATAGTAATGCAATCTAGGGAAGTTATTAAGACACTTCAAAGCTCCCCATCTAGAGATTCAAGCTCACCATCTAAATAGAGATGTTCAAATGGGAGTGGTAAGGAATCAAGTTAAATCAAAATAGTTATACCTTTATCTCTATATTTAGATCTAGACCAAAATAAGGGTTTTTTTTTAGTGTGTAGGAAGATTAAATAACACTTAACAAATTCATTAGTTCAAAGACTATCCCTCACAAAGGGTCAACATAGGTAGATTACAATATATATTTTCTGTTTGATCTTGATGGGTAGTTAGTTGAAATTATGAGGATTTTGGTTGGCTCTTTGTTGGGTTTTATCTTCTATATTTTTGTGTTAGTTTTTGTTTTGTCACCACATGAAAAGAATGATGACTAGAGCATTCCAATCCTTAGAATGTTAAGTGTTAACAAAGAACGTCATAAAAGGAGAGATCTATAAAATAAAAGGTTGAAAAATTATATGCATAATAAAGTATCAAATATCATTTATTACATCTAAAATTCTTCTATGTTGTTACAATGAGAAGCCTTACATATATAGACAAGGACAAACAAGGAAAAAATCATCCTAACCAATTTAGGATAAATCCACAATAGGAAAAAGATAAAATAGCCAAAAAAAAAGTGGCATATACATAGTATGAGTCCTAATAACAAGGATTTATCATGTACTCATGTAAAATATATATGCATGAAGTGGAGAAAGAAACTCCCCTCCAAAATGAGGTAAAATAAGGAAAGAAGGAATTCATATATAACCCGCCCCCCCACAAGAATAACTACCATTGATACTAAATCTATCGATACTCCAAGTTAGGATCACAAGATGACAAGTGTTAATGGTGAGATTCTTGGGTATAATACTATAAAAGATCTACCCACATCAAATAATATTTCTTCCTTTTAACAAAGGAGGAACATGAATGATGTATTGTAAGTCTACCCATTCCATAATGAAAGATGAATGAGGTAGTAGAACAATGATCTCTGAATCACATCCAAATATGAAGTGTGTCATAGGTTTGGTAAGATTATGCATAAAAACTATATGTAATGCCTTAAAAATGAACCAATCAGAAGAAAGATATCAAACATTCACTAAAAAAATGTCCATAGGAAGTGAAGAGTAATTCTCAATAAGTGTACTCTCACTAGAATTAGTAGAGTCCTCTAAAGTGATAATGTATGGTGGTTCAACATCCTTCATCAGAATGAAGATAGGTTCTACAAATAGACATCCCAAGTCTAGAAAAAACTCATCTGATAAAGGTGGATCGATAAAAATAAGAAAATTTTTTGTTATGAATGTGTCATCATAAGAAACTATAGGAGAGAGTACATATTAGAAGAGAAAACATCGATGATAGGATGAGAAAGAGATGGAGAAGCATAATCTATGTCACCGTCAAAAGATAAATCCTTACTAATAGGAGGAGAAGGCAGTGGAATAAGAGGTGGAGTAAGAGAGGGTGTATAAAACCCAAATGGCTCAATAGCCTCTTCAAATAAAGTTAAAATAGCATCCCAAGCTTATTTTGGTGATGTGGCATCCATAATATGAATATGCAAGCTATTTAAAACATTGAGTGAATCAAGTGAAGATCCTCATCTTACATAGATGTTATCTAGGTAATATCTTCTTCATATATGAATTTGGGAAAGTCACCAAGTACAATTCTCAAAAATCCTTTCAAATGAAGTTGTATCTTCATTTTTATTTTCAAAATAGTTTGATTTGAGGTGTTGAGGGGCTCCATTGTCAAAATACTAAGAAAAATTTAGGAAGAAAAAAGAATGATCACCCCCCCCCCAAAATAAAAACTCTCAATTCAAATAATGACAAGGAAAAAATAAACCCTAAAAAATGTGTAAAGCCTCCCCAAATTTGGCACTTTATAATTAAATGTATTTTATAAGTTAAATGACCCCAATAGTTGGAGAATCGAAAAACGTACACTTTTGAAAAAATAGATCCCAATTTCGAGTCATGGTTTAAAAGTTATAGATTTTACAAGTTCTCCATCATTAAAGTGGGTCAAATAAGTAAACATTGGACAAAAATTAAATTATTTATACCATATCTAGAAAAATTAGATTTTAATGAAATTTGTAACAAAAGAAAAGAGTAATCTTACACATAGATCAATCTTCCATGTTGGTTTTTCACTTTAAATACAAGATCTAATTTTTTTACTTGATCATGCATAAAAAAATTATATAATTTTTCTAGGGAAAATTTATAGCCTCATATATCCTTAGATACTAATATAAATTATTATTAGGACCACTTTATGGAAACCTCTCGAAGTCTTCTTTCCAACAATGAAAGAATTTTTTGAATCAGACACTTATTGAGGAGAAAATTGATCTGCAAGATAGACCCAATTTTTTTTAAAACTATAGTTTCTAAAAAAAATATATGGCCAGCACAATAAAGAGCACAACAAGATGCAAATTGGGAACATTAAGGATGTAGATCCAGTTAACGAGAATAAAATTGGATATACACAAAAAAAACTCTATAGTATCAGACTCACAAATGGATGGTTGTAACACTTGTGTACACATAATATTTTCAAACTTTATCAATTAATGATGCTTTCTCTCTTGTAGGAACCTATCTAGTCTCAATATATTTGAGTTCATGCCTCAAAAGGTGCACTGAGAAAGGGGTGGGTAGACAATTGGTTCTTCGCAAGATTGTTTTCCTTATACCACCAATTGTTATCAATATAATCTTCTCCTAGACACTTCCCTAAGTTTTGTTTCCTATCTTGCACCCTCATCCAACCATTTTACACCTTCATTAGCCCCTCCATAAGCCTAAAACCCTTTCCAATAGTTTAAGTTACACTTTCAGACCCATTAACCTTGTACTATAATTAATAAAACTTATATAGGGTCTAGGTCATCCCTTGGCCGACCTAGACCAAGACCTAATTTATTTTTATCAATAATGATATAGATTCAATTAGGTTGACCCTATTAGCTAAATTTTTGGAAAGGTTTAGGGTTATATTCAACTATATATACACATTCATTTCATCATTTCTTAGATAGACAACAAGATTTAAATATTCATTTGCACTTCTTTATAATTTATTCTTCTGCCATTCTACTTGAAGATTTATAGCTTAGGGTCTACACTTGGAGAAGAATCTTGTCTTGTGGAAAAGTCTTGGATGATTTTTCCTTTCTTAGTGAACTTTACAAACCACAACAAGCTCTTATGAAACACCTTTGGCCAAGGGAGAGATTAAGTCTCAATGGGTTCATCTTTAAGGTAAATATCTCTAACTTTACTCATCTATTTTAGTAGATATAAGTAACATAAGTAATGGCTTTTGAATATATTTCCCTCTCCATGCATTAGGGTTTTACCTATACATAGTTTAATTAGGATTATCTTATGCAAGTTTATTTTTTATGTTTACTAATTTCCATTTTGTGTCACAAGCTTTAGTGAGCACTAGATTATATTTTAATTTCCTTTACATATATATTTGTGAATATAAAAACAGAGGACCTAGCTAGGGTTATTACATAGTGTTGCTTGACTAAAAGCTTTGGAACCTCTCTAGTGATGTTATTATGGTAATATATCCCTTGGTTATGTTTAATAGATCCATCTTGATCATGACCTCAAATACCTAATGTATCAAAAATCAAAATTTTGAGTAGGATTTATCTTCTCCAAGCTAAAAATGATTTATAGATCAGTTGAATTTCCATTTGTATACATTCTAGTGAACTTGACATGAATCAAACCCTTGTAGATTTTATTTCATGCCATAATTTTTACATCATATTATATTTTTATATAATTTTAATACTATATCAAACTAGTTAGTATAGTTCTAACATTTTGTGTGTAGCACACAACCACTTCAAAATGACTCTATTTAGTCTATGTAGGTCTTCACCAAACACATTAATGGATCAATCAATTAGACATATTATTCTTATTCAAATCAAAATTCACATAAATAGTTGAACCATTTGACTCTGACTATAGTTCTCTTTTGTCAACATACATGGATGCAAACATAGTCAAACTAGTTGACTCTATTCACCACATTTCTTTCATTATATAGGGTTTTACAAACTTGGTTAAGGTGGTCGAATGAGTTATTAGAATTTTTAAACAACATTTGAACATCATAGCATTAAAAATTATAGTCTAAAACATCTTTAATCCCATTAAGGTTCATTTATTTCTCTCTATCAGTTTAGTTCTTATTTCAATACTATTTTTCATAAGTTTGTAATCTATAAAACTACAACCCTATAGCCAACTGGGTCAACTTGTTTGATATATTTATGTATTGTGTCTTCCATCTAGAAGACATAGTCGACATGTTATATTGTGTTCTTATATATCTTTCTTTTGAATAAGAGTATCGACCCAGTCGATTTTGTTCTACATTATTTGTATATAGTATCACCTGAATTAAGTCTGTATTAATCTTAATCAAGGAATTAACCTCTATTTGTTAGTAATTAATTCACCTTTCCTTTTCACTTATTTTCATGCTTAAAATAACTTGTATATATTAAATATGTGGTATTTTAAATTATCATTTTAGTCACACTATTTTTTTCTTTTGCACACATTACTGAATCACTTTTCATTTAAAAAACATTAAACATTTATTTTTCCAAGGTCTACCTACTAGGATTTCATCACCATGGGGGAAACTGACTTGTTTTTATGAACAAGTATAAATACATGGTTGATGGTATATATTGGCAAAAAATATGACACCCTTATTATTGTAGGATTATTAAGTGAGGGGTTAGGACCCAATATCAAGCTAGTACCATCACCAATATAAATCCTTTAAACATCCTGAAACCAACCTTAGATTGCTTTCTAACTCCTTATTTTATCTAGCTTCCATATCACATTAAAGAAATTTATTATAAATTAATGACACGTAAGATGACCAACTAGTTAGCCTTTAATTTCTAATTATTAATTACTCTTTTAGCATTATATGTTGTATTGTAAAACTTGCATTGGCTACCATTGGTGCAAGGTTTATGTTGTGTGTTCCAATTGGATCAACCACATTGATCAAAATTTTTGTGTGCTTAATTCCATTTTTATTATAAATTATCTTGTAAAATTATTCTCTATCTCAAAATACTATCATTTTTGTTGATATAATCTTTTATAGACTGTTTAGCCTTCCTTCCTATAATACATAGTTGACCTATCCGATTGTGCGTCTTTATGATTTTATTCAGTTCCCTATTTATCAGTACAGTATCAACCCCTATAACTATGCATTCTCTTTAGCCTATTTCAATTTCATCCCGTCCATCACATAGTCAATCAGCTCAACTATGTCCTCTTATCTCTCTATTATGTAAATATTCTTTACAACACTCTATCGACCCAGTTAACTTTCTATCTATTGGCGAACTCTGTATCTAACTGAACAACTTTGTCTCTATTTCTTACTCTTATTTATAATCTTAGTTCCTTTCAAAAAGCATCATGAAATCCCTTATCAAAATCTTCTTGGATAACCTGAATCCATTTAGACACTATATGGGGTGATATTTTCTTCCTTTCTTTACTTCCCAAGAGGATCCTCACTCTTGGAGTACTTCTTCTCCTCCCTCATCTTTATATTGTAGCATGGTTAAAATCATTCCATAAGATGAGATTGGTGGATCAAATATTTTTCATACCTATCAAGATAATTCCCATCTTAAAACATTTCACCACAATATGGAAGTAATTAACATAAGTCTATCCAACAACCCCATGGGGAATCCACCACCTAACAACCCTCCCCCTAATACCAATTTGGGGATTCCTCCTACAAACACCAATCCACCAATTTACACCACTCATATTCTTTCCATATAGTGCAATAAATGGACATAATGCAAACATCTAACACCTCCCAAATGATGTAGCTAAAACATCATTTGATCAACATGGTTAATTAACCTCCCATTCTTTTCCCTCAAAACAATCAAATTTTTATTCCTATACCTCTTAGAGATGCCACAAAAAATGTCATCCCCCAACCTATCATGCACAATAAGATGCTTCAACTCATCTAAAATGAGTTTTTATCCCATTTAATTATTTCTATTGATATTGGTAACATATCTACAACTATTAAATATGATGGTACTAAATACCCTTCATATTTTCTTAAGGCATTTGGCAATCTTTATAAAGAGTTGATCCAAACTAATACTTTCACCACAACTAAAATTTTAATTTAAACTTTCACCAACAATGTATTAGAATGGTACAATCAACTTCCCCAACATTCTATATGACAACTAGTGTATTTAGTCAATCCTTTAATTAAAGAGTTTTAATACAATGATCTTCTCAAAAAATGATTTATCCATTTCATCAATGCTAAGAAATATCCCATCGAATCAGCTCATGATTTTATCAAATGATGGAAATCTTTGGATCACAAGGCCAATCATAACATGACTGGTGACAACTTGTTTAAACTCTTTATTACAACATTAACTCCTTCAATTCAATATATGATTTGAAATTTTTCTCTTCAAATGCTAAATTGAGCTCTTCACTAAGCTAAGTGTCAAGACTTCTTAATGACATAGTTTGAACCTAATACTAAAGTCATCAAAGGATATTTTCAATATTTGATTAGTGCAATAACCAACAATCCTCCTTAACCCAAACTAGGAGTTTCCAAAGATGATAATAACCAACCTTATCATATGTCATTAATGGTGTAGCAAATGAAATGTTAGGATCTAGACAAGAACAATTGATTACTCTTGCAAGAAACTAAACATGAAATTAAACCAGAATTGAAAGCAACTAGAAATCAAAATCAGCAAATAATAAGAGATACAAGAAACAATGAAAACTTGTATTAAACTCTTGGAAATACAATTGAAGAAATCTCTCTTTCTTCCACACCTCTCAGATGTATAGATCTCTTTCCCTCAAGAGTTCTCTCTCACACAATTACAAACACAATTCAGCTACTTGAATTGTCTATCTTACATCTTGTACACAAGCTATGAAGATCTATCCCTATATATAAAATTAGGGATCATGAGTTATGCATTAACAACCATTAGATACACCTCTTAATCAAAGGCTCAAAATAATCCTACTAAAGATAGAGACACAGACTTACAACTAATAGTTAATCTAATCATGCAAACAATCTGTTTCATCCATGAAAATAGATTTTCTGGATGCACAGGTGACCAACGTCGGTCCCTGTCTGCCTGCATATGACCGACGTCAGCTGATCCATAACCAACATCGATAGCATCCAGTCGATCCTTGACCGACGTCGGTGACTGTGTAAATACAACACCTTGCAATTTGCTCATCTGTGAAGCTTTTAGCTCCACACCTTAACATGAAATAATTTTTAATGCCCTTTAAACCATTCACTTATTCGAATAATCCTCCCAAATGGTATGAAACTAATCAAAAAAAAAATTCCATATTGACATCAATCATTCCTATGAAACATGTAGATGGCTTACATTTTTTTTTCCTATATGCTCAGTGATTCATTCAATCACAAATCCATGATTCAACTCCATTGTCGAGATTACATTAATGCTTATAAAAAAATGACAAGCTCCCAAAGGTTTTTCTTCTAACAGCCAAAAATATTTTTCCACATCTAATGCTCAATAATAAAATAAGGATATTTATGAAATTAATGCCAACTATGACCAATATTACACCAATTCTCAATATGTCAATGTGGCTAAGGTCAATTATCAACAAAAACCAACTCACAAAGAGCTTGTCACTAAACCTAAGAAACCATATTTGGAAGAGAAAATCCATAAAGATACTAACACTTCTCACTTAGTTTTGAAAAATAATGAGGTACCATCTCCTCCTTTTGAACCCCCAATCATTTCACTTCCTCTTAAACCTATTTTATCTTCTATGCCTTGTGCTGGTTCTTCTTCCAAGCCTCATTAGAACTTCTTACAAGAACTCAATTCTATGTCTTAAAAAATTCCTCTTATGGAGTTAGTTTATACCTCTCCTTATCATCATAAGTTCATCATGCAACAAATTCAAAAATTGAAGAACCATCTCCTTTATAAGAGGAACCATATTCTCATGATCCTCAACCAATTGAAGTGAATACCATTGAATCCATTTGTCCTCATTTTAAACCCTCTATAGACTTCCTCAAAGAAGACATGATCAATAATGAGATCTTCTTTCGAGCCAATGATCTACCCCTCTTTATTAAAATATCCATTAATACCACCCTAATTTATAAAGTATTAGTAGATGAATGGTATGGTATTAATGTGACATCTTTATGGCTCATACAATAACTTGGTTATAACAAATATCATCTCAAACAAAATCACTTCACATGTTGTGGATTTGACACAAATAATCAAAATCCACTTGGTTATATTTGGATCCCTCTTAAGATTTGAAATAAGACTATACAAACTAAACTCATGGTCTTCTATTTACCCTTATCTTACAAAATACTCCTAGGATTCCCATGGACTCATAAAATTAGGGATATTGCCTCTTTCGGTAGCCAATGTATCAAGTTATTTCATATTGAAAAAATGTATAAACATGAGGCCGATCCTTATCCATGGAGTATTTAGCTTCAAAATCCAAAATCTCAATATCGAATTCCCACTATTTCAAAGATTAAAAATGCTCCCTTACCCTAATTCTTCAACATGAATCCATATTTACATGTCACTCTTACTGATTTTGATGACGATGAGCCTAATGACTTACAAAATACCTACAAAACTACCAAACCACCTCCTTACATCCCAAAGTGGCTAACTCCATCTTTATTATCTCATGATTGCACCATCCCTCTCATCAATGAGATCAGTAATTTCCCCCTTCCATGTAATTATTAGGAAGCATCTTACATAGATGATGACTTCACTTGTAGTTATTATGGAGTGTCTAAATTATTCCAAAATCCTTTAATCATGTCTCCACATAAATTTAATGATTTAGGCATCTCCCCTTTTGAATTTCCTACCAAATCACAAACATTTATAATTTATCCAACTTATGATGAGAACTATATCATGGCCCAAGCTCAATCACAAGACTGGGATGTTCAACATCATCAAAAAATTCTAGCTCAAATATGTGCTTTCAATCATGATGTTCATGTTATTTTAAAAAAATTTGAGTTAGCCCCTGAAGGTCATGTACCTACTTCTAATTCTCAAATTCTTGATATCCTTTGGGTGGTGGAACAAATCTTACCCCTTGCTCTTCAGGAAATTATAGCATCTTTTATACCTCTTATTGAACTAGTCATTCTCTCTTATCCTCTCCCTATCAATAATGATAATGATAACCCAATCAAATCAGATCAAACTTCTTCTCTAGTTTCACCTACTCTTGAGGACACTAGATGCCAAGGCCAAAAATGTATGTCAACTACATTCTAAATATGATTGCCACAATAATAAAACTATTGATATCAAAGTAGATGTGGATTATTATGGTCCTCTTCCCACTTTGCCTAGTGATGAAGCCATTATTAAGTTTCTCCATGCCTGAGAAACCCAACTCCCTTGGTAACATCATAAACTTGGGAATTTCAAACAAAATTCCCCTCATTTTAAAAAATTCATTACTAGTATTGATCCTACAAAAAATCCCATTTCCTCTCTACCTAATTTATAATATCATTTCTAAGATGGAAATGATATGCTTATCAAAGAAACTATAAGAATCAAATATGATACTCCATCATGCCCTTGACCAATCACAATATCTAGAGAACTTACACCAATCAAACATGATAAATTTAGTTTATTATTTGAAAAATATCATGAGACTTTTGATTGATCCTATGAATACATGCCTGACATAGATCCTAGAATCATGGTGTACAATATCATCACCTATCTTGATGCCAAAATCATGAAAAAAAATAATATAAATTTCCCTTTGAAGTTTCCAATTTATTTCATAAATAAATAATTAAACTTCTTGATGATAAATTTATTAAGCCTATGGACTATTCAGAATGGGTCTCAAACATTATCCATGTTCATAAAAAAGTCACCATGGCCATTCGTATTTACATCAATTTTTGTAACATCAATCTTCCTTATCCCAAGGACTTCCTTCTACCCTCCATAGATGCCATTATTAATTCCACTATTGGATATAAATTTTTATCCCTTATGGATGGTTTTATAGGTTATAATCAAATTCACATTATCCCCAAAGATTAATATAAGGCATATTTCACCATGGAATAGGATACCTATTGTTATGTTAAAATGACCTTCAGCCTCAAAAATGTTGGAGCTACCTATCAGCGAGATATGACCCACATTTTCCATGACCTTATCCATAATATTTTGGAAACCTATGTGGATGAACTCATTGCCAAAGTCTACAAGCCATAAAACTCATCTTTATGATCTTGCTATCATTTTTGATCACCTCACCAAATATAAAGTTAGATTAAATCCCTACAAATGTGTCTTTGGCATCACATCTAGAAAATTTCTAGGGTTTTTAGTCTCTCTTCATGGTATTGATGTTGATCCTATTAAGATCAACACTATTGTCAACATACCTATCCTCTATTCCATTCTAGATATTCACAGTTACCTTGGTAAACTTGGGGCAATAAAAGGATTTGTGCACAAAATGGCTTATCACATCTATTCTATTAATTATCTTCTCAAGAAAGGTAATGATCTCAAATGGATAGATCCTTTTCAGAAGGGTTTGACAATATAAAAGAATATTTGATTCATCCACCCACCCTTTGTCCACCTTCTAATGACCACCCTTTAATATTGTACACTTCTACACCCATATCAGTTGAGTTAATAATTTACCAACAAGATGATATCAAAAGAGAGTATGCCATCTATTATATCTGTCAAGGTCTCATTGAATATGAAAAATGTTATACAAAAGTAGAACATGGTTACCTCACTATATATTTTGTAGCTAAAAAACTTTGTCACTATATGATTTATCAAAGAACTTACATTATCATTCATTCTAATCCACTTTATCACCTATTCTCTAAAGCCTTTCTCTTTGAAGACATAATTGGCAAGGTGGATGGTCCTTCTAATGGAATTTGATCTTTGCATTATTACATAAAAAACTGTCAAATGACAAGTCATTATTAACCAACTCGTAGTAGCTCCCATACCTACTAATGACCACCTTTAAGATAGTCTCCCCAACGATAATATCCTTTATATTAAAGGTCTTAATCAAGCTATATCTCTTAAAAATTACTTCCATAATTTCACTATTGATCTTGAAGTAAGTAATCTAGAATATTCATATATCCTTCTCAATACTACTAAATATAAAGTAATCATCGAAGAATTACTTGACATCAATGTTGATTTACACAAAGACACTTAGACCCTTAATTTTGATGGCACTAAATGCCTTCAAGGAGCTAGGGTAGGTTGTATCTTCATTACTCTTCTTGGTAAAATTATCCATTTAGAATTTTGCCTTGCATTTGATGTTACTAACAACATGGTATAATATGAAGCATCAATCCTAGGCATGAGAGTGACACTTGATTTAGAAATTTCATAGTTTTACACTTTAGGTGACTCCTGACACATCTACCAATAAGTTAATGGTGATTATCAATGTAAAGTTGAAAACCTCATTGTTTATCATCAAATAGCCACTACCCTTTCCAAAAAGTTCACTTATTTTACTATTGAACCCATCCATCGAGATCAAAATTTAATTATTGATTCACTTGTTTCTTTAGAATAATTATTTCATCCGCACCCAATTCTTACTAATTCTAATTTTCTTATTCAAATAATAAATTCCCCATCTTCCATTAAACCACAATATTCACTTATGTACCATATTGAGGCCATCACCATTTGATAGAGCCCATGGTATAAAGATATCATTCAATTCATTGAGCATCAAACCTATCCTCCAAGCATGAATACCTATGAAAATACTTGTATTCACAAATAATATTTAAAATATGTCTTTTGATATAACATCCTTATTATTTCAATACTAAAGGTACCCTATTCTACTATGTTATGAAATAGTAGGTTCATCCTCTCCTTGAACAAGCACATGTGGGAATTTACAGTGGTCATTTTAGTGGACATGCTACAACATGAAAATGCTTACACATGGTTTACGTCTTGCCTAATATTAAAAATTATGCCATCATGTTTGATAAAAAGTGTAGTCCTTACCAAATTCATAATGATCTAATCTATTTACCTCTAGTTGACCTCCAAACTATGGAATCTCCATAGACATTATCAATGTGGGGATTAGATCTCATAAGCAAAAAACCTAGATCAAAAGATGTGCATGTATTTATCATCATGACTACTGAGTATTTTACCAAATGGGTCAAAGTCATGCCTCTTTTCAATGTCACAAAAACCACTAGTTTTAAATTCATCCTTAATCAAATTATTTTTCATTTTAGAGTTCCCCATACTATCATTTCTAATAATGGTGGTAACTTCAAAAATAAAGACGTGAAATAGTTCTATACTAAACTCAAAATCAATCACAAATTTTTCATGTCCTACCATCCACAATGAAATTTACAAGCTGAGGCCACTAACAAAATTATAAATAAAAATTATCCAAAAGATAATTCATGAAACCTTCATGGATTGACATCTTAATCTATATCCTGCACTTTGGGCCTATTGCACTAGCATATGCACTACCATTGGGGAAACACCATTTTCACTAGTCTATGGTTCTAAATCATTCCTCTGATTAGAATTTGATATTCCCTCTCTCTATATATCTATTCATGGTATCATACCCAATGAATAATTATGTGAAGCTCGCCTTCATGCTCTTGATATTCTTGATGAACATCATCTTTTTAATTTACAACACAACTACCATTATAAGGATCACATCACTAAACAACATAAAAAATGGGTTAAAGTCCATAAATTTAGTGTTGGTGATCTTGTCCTTAAATTATACTACACACATGGAAAATAAGGTAAATATGCCCAAAAAAGGTGGGCCCCTTATTTAGTAAAATACATACTTGTTTCTAGCACCTGTCACCTTCAAACTAATCAAGGCCATATTTTCAAAGATCCCACCAATGCATAATTTTTAAATAAATATTTTTCTTAGATATTTCACTTTTTATCATGCTTTATACATGATATCCTTATAACACTTTTTTTAGGATATCTACATGGGTCTCACCCTCTACAATAGTTTCTCTTTCCACATACCTTAATTCCTTCTTTTTGGTACTTTGGTTTCTCTTTTCTCACATGATACATTGTAAAACCATGATTAGGACATGGTCTTCCTCATGATTTCCTTTTGATTTCACTGTGTCTTTACTTTCCAATAATTTTTGCACCCTTTGGGTTTTTATTTTATGAGTTGTAGTGTAATACCATAGATAATACTAGGCCTTCCTCATAAACACCATCTTTTTCATTTATTTTTTACATGATTTGTGCACCATCTTGGGTTTCTCTTTTATGAGTTGTAGTGTAATATCATGGATAAGACCAGGCCTTCATCATAAAATCACCATCTTTAATTCAATGTTCTTTTTCTAGAATGTGTTCACAATGGTTACAAGTTTATGATCCCTTTTTTTCAGCTTTAGCTTTTACTTCTTTTGTAGATAAAATTTACACAATAATAAAGTATTATCATGTTTTCCTACACGTCCCTCATTCTTATGATACATCATTACACTTCACTATCATTGTATGCCTCTTTCACCTTTTTTACATTTTTTTGTGATTTGAAGTAATTTAAATTGTTTCATATTTCATTCCTTTTGATTTCCTTTCCTTTCATTCCACTTTGGATAAAACAAGGTCTAAGTCAAGATAGAACTTTTATTTCACCTAAATTAACAAGACTCTTAGGCACCATGCTCTCTAAGTTCTCTTTCTTGGCAACCAAGTCTAAAGTTTTCAAATAATAGCCACCTTTAGCACCCATGTTTGGTTCTTTGAATCTGTATGGAGGAGAAATAGAAAAATCCATCCAAGAGTTAAAATCCAAATCATTTAAAACATAAGGAAATGATACAAAAGGCAACATACAAATTCAAAAATTAAAAATTACACCAAAAGGCATGATTAATATCACATCTCCTATCTCTATTTGAAGCTCAAACTCCACAGTTGGCCCATGATAGATCCAAGGTCCATTGGGGTGTGGTAGGCTATTAGATTGGGATAAGAGAATTAAAAAAAATCTATGGTGATAACTATTTTCTCACACAAGTACCCAATCTTTGTAGTAGACTGACAACTCTCTAAGGAGTCTTGAGGAATGGGGAACACATTGTGAGAAGGTAGGTCCATTTTAATTTTCATGCATATAGCCTTCATGGGATGATATTCATACTTCAATTATTGACTTAATATTTTTGTGGATAGGGGTTATTTAGATTCCTTAATGTTAAAAGTACTCTTGTTTTGATAAGCTTAATTTAAATGTCTTGACTTCGATAAAAAAAAATCTATGTTGGTTTTTCCTTCATTTTCCCCTCCACCCATTCCATTCCCCCCTTGACATGCAAGTGTGATTTTGTTTCTATTTTCCCATCACTTATATATTTCCTCTCATTCACATCTTAAAATATGCTAGCACTACTTTGTTTCCATTTTATCTATCTTTAAAACAAAAAAATATGTTTGAGTGACTATGGATTACTTTCTCTACACCATTACTTTACATCTCTATAATTGCTTTGATTTATTTTACCATTTTTTTTATGAAATATATCTATATATTAACTTAACATAAATATACAAATAATTCACATAAAAAAATATAGGTGCTATGAAAGCATGCCATATCACACTAGGCAGAGCCTAGGAGTAAGAACAAAAGTGTCATGAACTAGGAAATCTTTAAAACAAGTCACAAAGTCATTAAAAAAAGATAAATTTTATGCATCAAGATCAAGGCTAGAAGGTAGAGGATACATATCATCATTAGGACCCTAGCATGAGCTTGGAAAATGATTACCATCTAGAATAGGCTCCCAGCTAGTAGCTTGAGTAGTGTCCTTATCATCATATTTTGCTTGTGTGTTGAGTAGGTGAAATGGCCAAATAAAGCCTAGGGACTTATCCAACACATAAAGATAGCCTCTAGGTGGTGGTCCCCAAGCATATGGGTGTAGAGGAGGAGGAGGAGGAGCACCCCAACCATCCTACCTAACAAGGGAATGAGGCAACAACTACCACCCTTACAGCTACCCAGGAGGGGAGATGCACTGGTATAAGGTGTTGATGTGAGATCAGAACTTGGAATGGCTATGATAATGCCCACCACGAGGTGGCTGAGCCACTCTATCATCTATTCTAGGATCCCTAGGAGGACGAGATATCCAACCTCCTTTTTTTTCAAATACTTGAGTCCATTTCTACTTTCATGATATTTTTTCCATTGTTGAATGAGGTTGGCTTGTTACTTCTCACTTAGTAATGTTGTTTTCCCTTTCATGCACTTTTTCCATTGATGATTGAGTAAGGACTGTTACCGCTCACTCATCAATATTATTTTACCATTTTCTTGTCCATATTTATTTAAGGATTGTTAATGATTTCACATTGATGTTTGATTACCATTTTTGACACGTATCCTTGGTTTGACTTGGTGAGTTTGCCTTTCTTATTGAATGTTTACTTGTTTGAGTTTTTTGCTATTTAGTAGCCTTGGATTTTTGGTTACCTGATTTACTCCTAGTTTTGACTTGTTTATTTGGTCTTAATTTAAAATTTGTCACCCCAACTTACCAAATTTCTAAGTAAAATTGTCTACACTACATCATTTATCTTTTTTTTCTTGCACTTGTTTATTTTTGCTCTTTAGTTTGTATCCTTGGGATTTTCCAAAACAATCTTTACACCTTGCATGATCAAAACTACAAACACAATAGACAACCATCCAATGATAAAAGTAAGTCAAGGTATGCATACATAATTTTTATGTTTAGTTATTTCATTTCACTCATTTAATTTTAATTATTTTATGCTTTAAGATATAGAAATTTATTTATCTTTAACATTATGTTTTACTATGTTTTTTTTATAAAGAACCATCCCCTGTTGCACCTAAGTGACATGTGATGAGCTTCAAGTGCGGCATATGTATACACATAATAGTTTAAAACTTTATCAATTAATGATGCTTTCTCTTTTATAAGAACCCATTGAGTCTCAATCTCTCTCAGTGCACAACTTAAAGGGTGCATCGATAAAGGGGTGGGTAGACCACTGGTGCTTCAAAATATTTTTGTCCCTATACCACCACTTGTTATTAATAAAACCTTCTCCTAGACACTTCCCTAAGTTTTGTATCCTTTATTTCACCCTCCTCCAACCATTTTCCACATTCATTAGCCCCTCTGTAATTATAAAACCTTATCCAATGGTTTACAATACATTGTTAACCCCATTGACCATGTACTCTAATTAATAAAACTTATTCAGGGTCTAAGTTGGCCCCTGGCTAGCCTAAACTAAGACATAATTTTTTTATCAATAAGGATACTAAGCCAATTAGGCTGACCATGTCAGCTAACTTTCCAAAAGGTTTAGGGTTAGAATCAGCTATATATACACATTCAGTTCATCATTTATTAGATAGATAACATGAGTTAAATATTCAATTGAACTTCTTTACAATATTCTCTTCCACCATTATAATTGAGGAGTTATATCTTAGGGTCTACACTTGGAAAAAAATCTTGTGTTGAGTAAAATCCTTGGATGCTTTGGCCTTTCTTAGTGATCTTTAAAAACCACAACAACCTCTTGAAA